>JAHIAM010002592.1:0-24528 GCA_021605205.1 Aegilops longissima
ACATGACAAACACTGAAAAACAAATGAGGTTAGCGGAAGTGCAAAACCTATCATTCGTGTGGTAAGATACCGAACAAGTGTATGCATCATGCTCATCATAAGAAAGTACACGGAGCATTTCAAAGTATGGAGGCATATGATGTAAGAACATCCAAATACAAGAGGCTCAATCAAACAAGCATGCATCACAAGTAATATGTCAAAGTCTCCAAGATCAATAAGCATAGTATGGTTGCACTCAATACAAGTGGATATGAAAGAGGCAACTAATGGACACAAGAGACAATGATCAAGATATATCATGTGAGAGGCATGAGCATATATGTCATCAACCCAAGAAAGCAAGTGATAGTGGAACATGGGTGATGCAACATAGCAAGCAATCATAGCGATCAAGTCAAGCAAGCTAGTAGTGCGAAGATGCAACATACTACAAGGAATCATGGCAAGCATGTCATGTGTGCAAATAGTGGGCATGAATAATTCACATGGCATAGCACAAGCATGAAAGCAAGATATGAGAAAATTATCATCAATGTATTGGCGAGAGGCCATATGTAAATAGCAATGGATCATCATGACTCTCCCAACACAACAATCAACAATAGCATGGGGCACATGATAAACATGGCAAAAGCAACAAGGATCTCCACCAAGCATGCAAATACACATAGGAGTATCGTGATGGTGAATCATGGGTATATGCAAGCAAGGGTCACAATTGCATGGCAAAGGCATAGAAGCAAGCATAACATGCAAAGTGAACACGATAGAATGGGCATAAGGTAACAAGTGGTAAATAGCCCAAAGCCGTGTGAGAGACAAGTAAAAGAGATGCTGTAGTCCTTGCACAAAAGGAATGGTGGTAAGGATAGTCCACGGGATCCCAAAGCATTGTTGCTCTCAAGAGCTCGTTTCGTCAACTCATGGGATTGAGAAGTTGACGATTGTATGTGGGTACCTACACAAAACAAAGACAAAGGGAAAATTGTGTGTGCGTGGTAGATGTACGCATCATCCATAATGATGCATATGTGCGTGTGTTTGTTAGTACAAAATATCCAATGCTCAAATAAATGAGATGCGTGATATAGAAACATGTCATCCATCATGATAGGTTTGTTATTATGTATGGCATAATGGAGACTCAAATTGTGTAATGCATCATGAGCAATATCTAGAGCATTGTTATTCATGGAATGCATATGGTGTAAGCAATCATGGAAATCATGAAAAGGATGGGATGAATCAAAATCTCCAAACATGTATGAGGAAACTATGGGGGTCTCCTCATGAGCAAGAGTAGAAATATCATGTGGAGAATATTGACAACATCCACAACAATGCATATTTGGAACAATGTGATCATGGCATGGAATATTAGATGAATTGCATAAATCATGTAAAGGAAGCATGGCAATATCATCACAAGAGAAGCAAAGGCCAATGACCATCATCTCGTCATCTATGCCATAAGTGCAAATGGGATTTATTTTAATGGGGCATGCATAGTTACTATGTTGAGATTGAAATGATGCAATATGGGAGATCTCACTCATAGCATATGACAAATTCAATGGATTGTCAAACATGAAGTGACCAATAGAATTTTCACAAGATATCCTATGAAGCATAGCATCACAACTAGGCAACTCAACATGCTCAACATCATATTCATCATAAATAGGTAAGTCAAGGCATGAAGAAGTTTCACTAGCATGAAGCATGGTAATAGGTGGGTCGACATCATGGGAGCAATCGATGGTAAGAGAGTCCACTAGTGGGACAAGAGAAGCACCATCACCTATGTTACCATTGGAGCGTCGCTCATGTGTTGTAGGTGAGGTGTTGAAGATCGCCTCGTTGTCATCTTCATCTTGATGGAACCATGTGGGGGTGCATCATCGTCCACCATGGCCATCGCTGCTCCAATGTAGGGATGGACTCGTCGAGGATAGGCATGTCGTCATGTAGGAGACCTAGCACCAAGAAGAAAACACACTAGGAGTAGAGGTTAAGTCGTTAGAAATCATAGTGGCCTCATGTGTCGTGGTCAACTACCTCACTCACTAAGTGTTGTGGCTCACTCACTCCCTCAAGGATGCTCTCCCTCGTATGGTGGGTGGAGTCACTCAAATGGCGCCAACCTCACATAGGATGTGTGGCATGCTCTCATGTGTGGGGCTAGTGGTGGTCACACTCATCCTCTCATAGGAAATGCTCTCAATGTCACGTATGGTGGAGTCACCATGTCACTCATGGGGTGGTGGCTCTCCTCACATGGCAATTGGGGCATCTCGACATATGTGGGTGTCTGAGAGATGTAGGTGCAAATGTCCATGCGCTGGTCGCATAGCTTGACTCGGAGTATGAGTCCAATGTGGGCGCTGCCTTCATGTTGTTGAAGAGGTTCAAGGCTCGTCGCCGTGGTCGAAGGGATGGCCCTTGCTCGACCGCCTTGTCACCGCCTTGGTGTTGGAGGCCCATATGATGTGGCACCTCATAGCTCGCCTCCATGACCGAAGGGAGTTTCCCATGCTCGCCATCTTCCTTGAGGGGCTTCAAGATGGAAGTGTCGCCTCGTCAGAGGTGGTCGCCTTGGACTTGATGAAGTCGATGTAGGCGCACACGGGAAGTAGGCGAAGATGCCGACGTCCAAAGGCGAAGATGCCTTGAGAACACTTGGCTAAGATGCCAAGTGGTAGATGTAGCCGAAGCGCCGTCTTGGTGGTGGTCGTCTCGCGGTCTTCTCTTGTGCTTATGAAGCTTCGACTTGGCATGAAGTAGGGCTTGTTGGGACTCGTGCATTTGCGCTTGTGGAGCATCTTCATGATGATGATGTCGTTGTCGTGCTTGAGCTCGTAGTAGATGTCGTTCGTCATCGTCGTGCACATGATACTTGGAGGTGACTTGCCCTTCATGACGATGTTGATCACGAATGTGATGGTGGTCGCCATGTAGATGTGGACGAGGACGATTTGCGCTTGCATCGCTTGGGCGCTCCGAAGACTTGTGGCTTGAACGTCGCCGTCTTGAAGATGACGAAGGGGAAGAAGACTTGATCAAGGCCCGAATCTCCTCCATCCTTGCATCTTTGATAGAGGCGAGGGTGTCCCGATCTTTCGATGAGGTGATAACTATCGATTTGGTGGAGACGACTTTGACGATCCGACTACAAACGTGCACGACGTTGCGCCTTAGCAATCGCTAAACCAACTCCGAGAGGTTATTGACCACGCTGGAGCACGATCAACCTGACCACGAAGGTCTATTCCTGCAAGCAATCGAAGAACAAGCAAGAATATGATAAAGCAATCTGAATATTGCGAATATATATGAAGTATTGATAATGGTGGGGATCCGTAAGCGGTCTTGGTCTGGTCGTTGGACACAAACGAAGTACACGGTTGCAATGGCTAACTTTAACTAAACAAATCCCAAGGAAAAGCTACTAGATGGATCTACTTATATAGGAGCAAGGGTGGCGGCCAAGGAGGTGGAGGACGTCCCAAGGCAGCCTAAAACTAACCCTAGGTCGTACAAGGCCAATGGGCCCAAGCGGAGGTGACGAACACCTTTGGACTTGTAGTTTGACTCGGATTCTGCTGCAGCATCAGATTGTTTCGTCTATAACTCAACGCTCCGGACGGATTTTAAGGTGATTCAATTGGGTTGGAAAATGCACGAAATCTATTTTCCAACAAAAAAGAATCAACCAATTTGGAGTCCGTATGAAAAGTTAGAGACGTTTTGAGTCAGGTATGTCTCAGTAGTCCGAATCTGAGTCCGAACGTGAGAGACTTGGACTCTATCTTCTCTTGGGCCAAAAGTGACGTGAGAGAACTTTTGAACAGCAGGTAAACATCTCTTTCTCCTTATCTTCATATGTGGATTGTACAAATGTCCCATACACCTGCAGTTAGACATGGCACAAAAGTTTGTGAAGTATTTTTGTCCTGGATAACATAAATATATTATTGAATAGTTTGCACTAGAAATCACCTGAGAAATATGCATGTATGCAATATTTTTGGTCTCATCCAAGGTAGTCATGTCCTCATCATCCTCCCTTTTGAAAACAAAGCCGCCCTCATGTTGCTTAATCTGAAATGTGGCTAACAAAAGAGACAAGGTGTACATGTTGTATATGTATACGCCATCCATTTTACTTCCCTTGATTTTTGCATATATGACACATGAATAGATGAGTAACTTGCATAGTTCATAAAATCTAAAGCCAACAAATTAGCACAAGAACTAGAAGGCTTGAAAATACTGCAACTCAGTTTGCACATATAAGTGAAGCTCTTATTTATTTCAAGAGATTGACAATGTTCATCATTAAACCATCCCAACATTGGTGAATAAACCTTATTTGAATCAAATTTACATGCTACAACATGCTTAGATAAGCAAACATGCAATGAGTCATTCGACACAGAATCATCACCAAGATTAGAGGTCGATCAAAATGATTAAACATTGATTCTTTTGCATCAATAGTTAATTCAATGGGTGCTCTCAAAATTGTTGGTATTTCAGTTGTTTGATCACATGGCAAAGTCAAATTATCAATATAATCCTCTAAAATAGGTGGTGTGATCAAAGTAGTGGGTAGCTCAACACATGATGTATTCAAGTTAACTAGGCATGCATCATTCTCATGTAAAAGTGGAAAATCTGTACCTTTGTCATTACCTCTTATGATCAACTCAGATGATGCAGCACTCTCGATGGTGATGTGTCACATGGTGGAGATGATGTAGTCCTCGCAACAACGGATGTGGTTGTCATAGTACGCCTAGTAGTTGAATAAACATTTGTATCAACAGTTGGAATGTGCACCGTGCGCTTGTTCTCCTTGTGGGCAACACGTCGTTTTATTTCCTGTTCAGCTTTGCAAGCAAGACGAAACAAATGGTCCATAGGATAACACTCTTCATGAATTAGTATCTCCTGAATATTATGGTTTAATCCTCCCAAAATCTATCCATAAAATCTTCTTCACTTTCTTCTAAAATGAGTGCAACAAGGTAGTTTGTAAATCATCATAATATTTTGTTACGGTGTCACTACCTTGTTTTAAATGTTCCAGTTTTGTAATCATGCCACGAGTATAATAAACATCGATTTAATCTATCTCTCATGACATGTTTTAAATCATCCCAAGTATCAGGTACATAATCAGGTGTAACCGACAATATTCACTCCACCAAACTAGAGCATAACCAGTGAAAGAACCAACCGCAACCATAACTTTTTACGCTCATCAAAATTATGGGAAGCAAATATATTATTTATGTCTAACTCCCATTCAATATATAAAGGAGGTCTAAAACGCCATTAAATGGTGGTATAGAAACATGAACCTGATCATGTGCATTTGGATGTTTGTGCACCTCTCGTGACGGTTGTGGTATTTGCATAGGTGGTGGCATGTCTCCGCGATCGACAAAGCCCATGAATTGACTCGATCTTGTCATGATTAGTAGAACAAGAAACAAAATCCAAAAATAATGTTCCTATAACTACTAGGATGTGGTGGTAAAACGCCACAAGAAAGCAAATATCAATGTCTTACAAGTTCTTACCATGCAAAGAAGCGGTGATCGGCAACCAGCGGTGTCAAGTAACTCAATATTGAGTAAAGCGATTGCTGGGGAGCGACGATACACGGTGTAGAAATATGTGGAGCTGGGTTGGCTATATATGGTAGCAAAAGATTAGCAATAATCAATTCAAAGATGCAATGTTGAATAAACGCCAACGACGGTATCAGTGCTGGTCATAGGCTAGACCGGACTAGAGACGCGAGCCTAGAACACTAATGAGGTCACGGCATAGCACAACTAGCATCAATGAAGGATACTAAGTAGCTCTTGACAGCAAGATATAAGTGAAGATCACAACGGCAGTGAAGATAATGATGAAAACAATCGCCAAGCAGGACATACAACAACTCTCTCTCCAACTTTCCTCTTGAAAAGTTTGAGCCAATTTTGTGATAAATTCTTTCAAAGAATGCTACTAACTCAAGCTTTCCAATGCAAAAAGAATCACTCAATTCGAGTTGATATGAGGAGTCAAAGAATTCTAAAACTGGCCTGAAAAATTGGAACAAGCTGTGTTCACGAACTTCAGAGGGCAAAACACCTATTTAGAAGCCGATTTTGAGGTGTCAAATATTGAACTAGCTTCTGCAACTATTTAGATGCGCCTCGTCTCTAGCTTTAATTTGAGTACTCACGGAGTCAAAACGGACTTCGTATGAGGAAGATACACCTGTTTTACTGAACAGTGTGCAAAACAGATTCCAATCCGAATTCAGGTACGAGATTGATTCTAGATAGAGCCGGTTTTTTTTCTCTCTTTTTTTTCTCACGCTTTTTTTTTTTTTTTCTCTCTCTTTTTTTTTTCTTTCCTTTTTTTCTCTTTTTTTCTCTATCTTTTTTCTCCTCTTTCCAAGACAAACTGGATAAGATGCAGATTGGATCAAGCGAAGATGTGAATGACCTCAACTATGATTATGACAATGAACAGGCGAGCACGTGATGGAAATTAATGGATGGGATGGTGGACAGCGGAAGGATAATGATGCAGCGGCGGCGTGACTAATGTGAACAGAACTCAAACTCTAAAGGAACAAGACACTAAGACCAGCAACTCGACACGACGATGCAACCGATAATTCAATAATGCAAACAATGAAAAGAAAATTGCAAAGGCTTGGACTGGCTAGGACAAATGATGAATAGATCTAACTTTTTTTCGCTTTTCTTGGACAATAGGTAAGAAAATAAATCTAATCTAGGATAATTGGAAATTCTCACCGAGCAACCTGAAAACTGATACCACTTGATAGAGGCGAGGGTGTCCCGATCTTCGATGAGGTGATAACTATCGATTTGGTGGAGACGACTTTGACGATCCAACTACAAAGCGTGCACGACGCTGCGCCTTAGCAATCGCTAAACCAACTCCGAGAGGTTATTGACCACGCTGGAGCACGATCAACCGACCACGAAGGTCTATTCCTGCAAGCAATCAAGAACAAGCAAGAATATGATAAAGCAATCTGAATATTGCGAATATATATGAAGTATTGATAATGGTGGGGATCCGTAAGCGGTCTTGGTCTGGTCGTTGGACACAAACGAAGTACACGGTTGCAATGGCTAACTTTAACTAAACAAATCCCAAGGAAAAAGCTACTAGATGGATCTACTTATATAGGAGCAAGGGTGGCGGCCAAGGAGGTGGGAGGACGTCCCAAGGCAGCCTAAAACTAACCCTAGGTCGTACAAGGCCAATGGGCCCAAGCGGAGGTGACGTAACACCTTTGGACTTGTAGTTTGACTCGGATTCTGCTGCAGCATCAGATTGTTTCGTCTATAACTCAACGCTCCGGACGGATTTTAAGGTGATTCAATTGGGTTGGAAAATGCACGAAATCTATTTTCCAACAAAAAAGAATCAACCAATTTGGAGTCCGTATGAAAAGTTAGAGACGTTTTGAGTCAGGTATGTCTGTGCAGTCCGAATCTGAGTCCGAACGTGAGAGACTTGGACTCTATCTTCTCTTGGGCCAAAAGTGACGTGAGAGAACTTTTGAACAGCAGGTAAACATCTCTTTCTCCCTTATCTTCATATGTGGATTGTACAAATGTCCCATACACCTGCAATTAGACATGGCACAAAAGTTTGTGAAGTATTTTGTCCTGGATAACATAAATATATTATTGAATAGTTTGCACTAGAAATCACCTGAGAAATATGCATGTATGCAATATTTTTGGTCTCATCCAAGGTAGTCATGTCCTCATCAATCTTGCTCCTCTTTATGTGCGGCAAGCTTCTTGTCGAAGTAGTCCCTTCTCCTTGCTTCGGAGTGATGAATGTTGATGGAGATGTTCTCGGCGCGCCTCGCAATCTTGATTGTGTGCCTTGCACTTGTCGTTGTAGATCAAGAGAGACGCTTTGGTGATGTAGTTGTTCACGCCGCCGTTGTTGTCGAAGACCGGAGATGAAATGCCTTGCCTATCCATCACAAGACTCAAGCAAATATGAGTGGGAGAAAGAGAAGAACTTATACCAATGTACCTTGACCGATGTTGAAAATGAATCAAGTTCACTCAAATGCGGACAATGAAATAGCACTATTGGTACCAATCCTTGTCGGTTCTCACACCTACACAAGTAAAGCTTATGGAGGAGCTCGTGAGGATAGTGGCACAAAAATTTAATGCAAAATGTTAGCAAGAGTCAATAATGTTGAAAGAGATTCACAAATTCGCAAGTGAAACAAATGGACCAATAGCAAAGAATGGCACACGGAAACACACACACGGATAGATAAATGGGGTCGCAAGAACCAAGGAATGAGCACAAAATGTGGAATCCACGGAAAACGCCGTGTTGCACAACTCAAGAGAGACGCTAGCACGATTGCTCAATAGGCGGATATCGACACTTGTGCACAACCTATAAGATGCAAAATGGATAAACTTCTATCCCAAGTATGTTATGTATGTATGGTTCCGGTGTTTCTCTCAAGATGATCCAAGATGATCGGATATGATAATTTTATATGCAATGTGGTATGATGCTATGGCACTTGCTTACAAGCTTTTTGCTCTTTCTCTCTTTTGCTTAAAAGCTTTATTTCTTTTTTCTTTTTCTATGGCCACTTTGCACAATGCACAAACTAAGATAGCAATTGTGTATATGCGGAACAAACTTGAGACACAATGGGTGATATGATACCAATATGATATGGTATGGTATGTAATGGAAGGTATGATCACTAATGTGCACAAGTAACGCTGCGGCAATACTCAAATGGCTAGTCTCGATAGGCAAGTAACGCAAAAGTAAGGCTAGGGGTTAACAATGCAATGGCAAGGGGAATATACAATGGATGGATACCACGATACCAATATGATATGGAGGTTACCGTCCTTGGCGATGATGAGTGGCGGTGTTCTTGATGTAGATACCAAGATGATGGAGACTCGTCCCTAAGTAGCCAAACACCTTAGGAAACGGAAAACCGCGAACTCAAAATCCCAAACGCCAAATGTAAAAATGGTGGTAGCGGAATGCGGTGGTGGTTTGCACTTGGCAATGCGGAAGTGGAATGATGGGCTATACACGTGTCGGAGTTGAAGTTGCCGTCCCTAAGCAGTCAAGCACCTTAGGAGACACAAGCCACAACTCAAAAAGCTCAATCAACTATTGGGTTAAGTTGGGTTGTCTCAAGTGTATGGTGGGCAAGGTTATGTGGAAGTGGTGGTGGTGGTTGATGAAGAAGCAATCGTCCCTAAGTAGTCAAACACCTTAGGAGACTCGAATCACTACTCAAGCAACCACTAATGCTATGGGGAACAAATTGGTTAGGTTGCGGAAGTCGGTGGTGGTTATGCGGAGGATGTGGCGGAAGCCCTAGGCAAAGATGCCAAAGTTCACAAAATTTGATGGAGTCAAATGGTGATGGTAGTATTTTTATGGGAAGGGGATGTCAATAGCTTCAAAACGAGCTAAAGAACGCCAAAATCGGACCGGATGAATTAGTTATGGGCAAAACGGTGAAACTCGGAAAGCTGAACTGGGTAGGGCGGTAGTACTGCTCGGGAGGGCGGTAGTACCGGCGTGAAGCGGTAGTACCGCTGGAATGGGCGGTAGTACCGCCAGGTCGGGTTTTTTCGCAAAATCTGGCTCTGGGAGGGCGGTAGTGCCGCTTGGAAGGGCGGTAGTACCGCTTGAGGTGCTAAGCGGTAGTACCGCTTGAAGGGCGGTAGTACCGCTCGTGTCGGGATTTTTCGCAAACCGGATAGGGCGCGATTTTGGGCGGAAATGGGTGATTTCGGGTCAAAATTGGAGAGATTTCGTGGAGGAAAGATGGGGAAACTTGGGGGAATGCTAGATCCACTTGAAACCAGGCAAATCCATGGATCAAAATCAACAAAACATCATCAAAACTAACAAATCACAAAAAAAAATTTGGGGCTATTTTTGGTGGGGATTTTCGGATTTAGGACGAAATCAACAAAATCAAGCTAGAAAAAGAGGGGTAGGGGCTCCAAAACGTGATCAACGTGGCTCATGATACCATAGATGATGTAGGGCGGAACCCTACGTGGACGATCTTTCACGTTGGAGCGGATCCTACGGTGAATCACGAAGAACACGCGGAAGAACAAGAGGGAAAACACGGGGAAAACGAGAGAGAATTCACTCAACCGACAAGAGATCAATCACACAAGTGCTAGCTCGATGAACACAAAGGGAGATACATGATTCAAGGTCAACAAAGGACGATACAAACGGTAGCCGTTCTTCTCCGTGAGGAGGTCTTGATGGGGTCCACCCTAGAAGTGGGTCTTGAATCCGCTTGGGGGATCTTCTCCGAAGAGGTCCTGGGCTCCGAGGAGAAGTAACCAAGTGGACGAGCAAAGCTCTCACACAAACATGAGCTAAACCTAAGCTAACCCTAGAAAGGAGGGGGAGGTGGTCTATTTATAGTCTAAGCCACGAAGGGGTAAGTGAGAGGGGGGATACAAGGCCAAAGGCCCATGGTTGCAAGACAAAGCAGAGCGGTAGTACCGCTTGGGAGGGCGGTAGTACCGCCTTAAGCGCAGTAGTGCCGCTTGGACCGGGCGGTAGTACCGGACCCGGTCGCCGAGCATAGGAGTTTGTCGGGTTGAGCAGCAGAGAGCGGAAGTTCGGCGGTAGTGCGCGCCGGGGCCTTTAGCGGTAGTACCGCTCGGTGTTGGCGGTAGTACCGCCGCCTGGTCTTCTTTCTTCTTCTCCTTCCTTCGCTCACAAGACGCTTGGCCTTGGTCCTGGGCTCTCCATGGTCTCCTCGGGTGTACTGAGTATGCACAAGGTCCGCTTGAAGTAGCATCCATGTCTTACATGCGGAAAGGGAAGATTCGGAAAGGAGCGAGTTCACCTTAGGTCCAATGGCGCAAAGTCGAGGTCTCATCTTATGTATCCTTGGGGCTTGGAGAGTACATGGAGTGTACATGGGGATGAACGGATGCTCCGCATCACACTTTGTGTGTGATCAGTAATCGGGGAAAGCCATGGTTCATCTACATCCATTGGACAAGGAGACGGTTACCAACCGCAAAGGACAAGAAGAAGAGCTACCGGAGAAAACTCCAGCCACCGGACGACCGTAGGGACCGGACGTCCGCGCTCAAGTCCCAAAGAAGCGGACGTCCGCCCGGACCGGACGACCGCCACACTCACAATGAAGCGGACGTCTGCCTCAAGCGGACGACCGCCCCCGAGGACCCGAGCCGAATGTGCGGAAGACCGGTTCCAACGGACGATCCGCGACCGGACGACAGAAACCATCGGACGTCCGTGCTCTGGACCCGAGCCAAATCAGCGGAAGTATGAAGAAACCGGACGATCGGCGCGCCTTCACAGAATCGGATTCAATGGACGTCCGGCACCACCGGACGACCGGTCCTTCGAAGCCACGGACGACCGCCCCCACGGACGTCCGCACTGCTCACAAGATAGATTTGGGTCAAGCCCATGTACCCCTTCACTTCGCCCCTTTTTACTAAGACTATAAATAGAACCCTCCTCCTCCTAGCTAGGGTAGCATTGATTAGCTCATATTTTGTGTGAGGGCCTTTGCTCATCCACTTGGCTACTTCTCCTCGGAGATCAGGACCTCTATGGAGAAGATCCCCAAGCGGATTCAAGACCCCTTCTAGGGTGGACCCCATCAAGGCCTCCTCACGGAGAAGAACGGCTACCGCTTGTATCTTTCCTTTGTTGATCTTGAATCTTGTGCCACTCTATGTGATCGGTGATCTAGCACTTGTGTGATTGATCTCTTGTCGGTTGAGTGAATTCTCTCGCTTTCCCGTGTTACCCTCTTGTTCTTCCGCTGTTCTTCGTGATTCCCCGTAGGATCCGGCCCAACGTGAAAGATCATCCACGAGGGTCCCGCCTCACATCATCTTGGTATCATGAGCCACGCTGATCACGCTCTGGAGCCCCTACACCGTGTTTTCTAGCTTGATTTTGTTGTTTTCATCCTAAATTCGAAAATCCCCACCAAAAATAGCCCCAAATTTTTTTTTGTGATTTGTTTGTGAGTAGAGATTTTGTTGGATTTGGTCCATGGATTTGCGTTGCTACGTGTGGATCTAGCTTTCCCACCCTCCCCACCCTTTTCCATCCACCAAACCACTCGATTTCGACCTCACCAACCCCTTCCACCCCGAAACCGAGCAGTTCTTCCCGCGCCCGAAAATCACCCAGGCACCGGACGACCGGCAGGTACCGGACGTCCGACGGCCGGACGACCGCAAAAACCGGACGTCTGCTCAACTCGATTTAAACTGAATTTTCAGTTCGGCCACCACCACAACCCCACCTCCCACCACATCTCCCAAACCCACATACACCAAAATCTTCCACGATACATCCGATGACGATTTTGACACATTTTGGTCCTTGAGATTTTGAGTTGTGGTTTCCCGTATCCTATTGTGTTTCGGCTATCTAGGTACGGTTCGAAGTCATCATCACTACCACTCATCTACATCGACTAGTCATCATCGCAAGGACGGTAACTTCTACGACATCTTTGTCATACCTTGCATTTGCATTGATAACCCACATTGTCTCATTTTACGTAGCTTACCCATCGAGACTAGCCATTGAGTATTGCCGGCAACGTGACTTGTGCACATTTAGTGATCATACTCCATAGCATACATACCGTACCATAGTGGTGCATATCTTGGGATCCACTTGTGTGTCACAAGGTTGTCATAGCATACACAATTGCTATCTTGGTTCGTGAAGTTTTGCATGAGGAAAAGAGCTCACAAGAGAAAGAGCCAATCAAGCTTTTAAGCAAAGAGAGAAAGATAAGCAAAGAGCTTATGAGCAAGAACCATAGCATCATACAACATTAAGATTGTCATACTTGATCATCTTGGATCAACACATCAAACACCATACATATAGCATACTTGGGATAGAAGTCGTTGCATTTTGCTTAGTAGGTTGTGCACAAGTTCAGATCCGCCTATTGTGCAATCGTGCTAGCTCTCTCTAGTGTTGTGCAACAAGAGCATCTTGGTGAATTCCACATTTTGGCTCATCCTTGGTTTCATAACCCCATATTATCTATTTATGTGTGTGTTTCGTGTACCATATCTTGCTATTGGTCTACCTGTTGCATTTGCAAATTTGTGAATCATTTCCAACATTATTGTGTCTCACTTACAATTGCATCAAATTTTGTGCCACCATCCTCACCAAGCTCCACCATAGGCTTTTATTTGTGTAGGTGTGAGAACCGACAAGGATTGGTACCAATAGTGCTATTTCATTGTCCGCATTGAGTGAACTTGATTCATCTTCAACATCGGTCAAAGGTACATTGGTATAAGTTCTTTCCGCTCTACCACTCACATTTTGCTTGGAATGATGGATAGGCCAAGTACCTCTACCAACCCACTCTTCATCGAGCAAGACGATTTAAATGTCATCATATGTCACCAAGAGCCACCTCTTTGGTGCACAACGTTGCACCAAGAACAACAAGCAATGAGCGATCGATCGACAACCAAGCCACGGACTTGCGACTCTCCGAGCAACGATAAGGGACTACTTCGACAACAAGTTCGACGCCACAAGCAAGAGAATGATGCAAGAATGGACGAGATACGCGCCTTGATGAGAAGCCGACATCATTCTACTTCTTCATCATCGAGACGGAGCCGCTCGAGTCGACACTCCGACGACACCTTCTGATAGATGCGGGGTGTCCCGATCTTTCGATGAGATGATAACTATCGATTTGGTGGAGATGACTTTGACGATCCGACTAAAAACGCACGACGTTGCGCCTTAGCAATCGCTAAACCAACTTCGAGAGGTTATTGACCACGCCGAGCACGATCAACTCCGACCACGTAAGATCTATTCCTACAAGCAATCAAGAACAAGCAAGAATATGATAAACCAATATGAATATTGCAAATATATATGAAGTATTGATAAAGGTGGGGATCCGTAAGCAGTCTTGGTCCGGTCGTTGGACACAAACGGCAGTACGGTTGCAATGGCTAACTTTAACTAAACAAATCCCCCGTGAAAAAGCTACTAGATGGATCTACTTATATAGGAGCAAGGTGGCGGCCAAGGAGGTGGGAGGACGTCCCAAGGCAGCCTAACACTAACCCTAGGTCGTACAAGGCCAATGGGCCCAAGTGGAGGTGACGTAACACCTTTGAACTTGTAGTTTGACTCGGATTCTGCTGCAAAGATCAGATTGTTTCGTCCATAACTCAACGCCCGGACGGATTTTAAGGTGATTCTAATTGGGTTGGAAAATGCACGAAATCTATTTTCCAACAAAAAAGAATCAACCAATTTGGAGTCCGTATGAAAAGTTATTGACGTTTTGAGTCAGTATGTCTGCAGTCCGAATCTGAGTCCGTAACGTGAGAGACTTGGACTCTATCTTCTCTTGGGCCAAAAGTGACGTGAGAGAACTTTTGAACAGCAGGTAAACATCTCTTTCTCCCTTATCTTCATATGTGGATTGTACAAATGTCCCATACACCTGCAATTAGACATGGCACAAAAGTTTGTGAAGTATTTTTGTCTTGGATGACATAAATAAATTATTATGTAGTTTGCATTAGAAATCACCTCACAAGTATACATGTATGCAATATTTTTGGTCGATCCAAGGTAATCATGTCCTCATCATCCTCCCTTCTTGAAAACAAAGCCGCCCTCATGCTGCTTAGTCTGAAATATGGCTAACAAAAGAGACAAGGTGTACATGTTGTATATGTATATGTCATCCATTTTACTTCCCTTGATTTTTGCACATATGACACGTGAATAGATGAGTAACTTGTATAGTTCATAAAATCTAAAGCCAAAACATTATCACAAGAAGTAGAAGGCATGAAAATATTACAAATCAGTTTGCACATATAAGTGAAGCTCTTATTCATTTCAAAAGATTGACAATGTTCATCATTAAACCATCCCAACATTGGTGAATAAACCTTGCTTGCATCAAGTTTACATGCTACAACATGCTTAAATAAGCAAACATGCAATAAGTCATTCGACACGTAATCATCACCAAGATTAGAGGTCATATCAAAATGATTAAACATTGATTCTTTTGCATCAATAGTTAATTCAATGGGTGCACTCAAAATTGTTGGTATTTCAGTTGTTTGATAACATGACGATTCATGATAGTATCAAGATTCTCTAAAATAGGTGATGTGCTCAAATCACCAGTTAACTCAACACATGATGCATTCAAGTTAACTAGGGATGCATCATTCTCATGTGAAGTTATATCATTAATACCTTTATCTGTTACCTTGTCGCAAAGACGTAGCTGATGTAGGTACGGGCCTTGATAATGCACCATACACTTGAGATGATGTCGCGCCACAACTGGGTGGGGCTGCTCTAGTAGGTGCAATGGTGGAGAAACCAAGAAATGCTCTAGTGGTAGCTCGACTCTCTCAAGTTCGTAAAAATCATGGTGACTAAAAACTTCTTCTAATTCAAGCTCCCAAGCTAGATAAATAGCAGGATTTAATCTACCCTCAAATGATGGTAAAGACATACCCGACCATATGCTTGTGTGTGTTGTCCCAACTCGTGATGATGAAGATGTGTCCGTGTCCAAGAACTTCTATCTCCGAACTGTCATGATTAGTAGAAACAAGAAACAAAATTCGAGAATAATGTTCCTATGAACTACTAGGATGTGGTTGTAAAGTGCTCACAAGAAAGCAAATATCAATATCTTACAAGTTCTTACCATGCGGCAGGTGGTGACAGTAAACCAGCGGTGTCAAGTAACTCAAGATTGTGTAAAGTGATTGCTGGGGAACGACGATACACGGTGTAGAAATATGTGGAGCTGGGTTGGCTATATATGGTAGCAAAAAATTTAGCAATAATCAATTCATAGATGCAATGTTGAATAAACGCTAAACGACAAGATCTTGGCTGGTCCTAGGCTAGACCAGACTAGAGACGCGAGCCTATGATAGAGGCAAAGGTGTCCCGATGTTTCGATGAGATGGTGGCTATCGCTTCGTGGAGTCGACCTTGACGATCCGACCACGATCGTGGCGAGACGTCGCGCCTTAGCAATCGCTAAACCAACTTCCGAGGGTTATTGACCACGCCGAGCACGATCAACCGACCACGAGGGCCTGCTTCCTGCGAGCAAACGAAGAACAAGCAAGAAACTGAGATTGCAATCTGGATATTGCGAATATAAGATGAAAGCTTTATTGATCAAGGTGGGGTTCTGTGACGCCTTTGTCTGGTCGCTGAACACAAACGGCACGGAAGTTGCAGCTATGGCGAACTTTTAATCTAAACAAAACCCCTGGTCTAAACGGTGCCCTAAGGGCTGTATATATGGAGGAAGAGGGGGAATTTCGTGGCCCTTGGTGGAGGGGTCCAAATCAACCCTAACTCTTGTTTCCCCACACATACGGACTCTAAAACAGCCTATACTTAAGTATTTCGAAATTACATGGGCCTGGCCCAATAATAAGGTGACGAGCACCTAGAATAGCCTCGGACGACATTTATGAAGTAGCATCTTGTATATTTCGTCCAAGGCTTCATGCACCCATTATGGTGGCTTCAAAGTCCTGAAATCATCACTTGTAACTCCGTTTGTTCCCCTTATGCATGGCATTATCTCCATGCTTGTTCTTGCTCCAATGTCCATCCTTCTCCAAGCTAGGGCCTTCATTTGTAAGCAAAACAAATGTATCCAATTTAGGCAGCATCATATTCTCATGAACATTAGAATCATTACCAAGAAACGGAAGTACTGATAATTTAATTGGATGCATGCGAGCTCTAGTAATTGGTCCAAGATATGTAGCAGAGGGGCTGTGGGTGTAACAATGGTATTGATGTCCTCATCATCCTCCCTTCTTGAAATGAAGTCGCCCTCGACGGAAGCTCATATTCCTCACCCAAATAAGGCTTCAAATCTGCAATGTTAAAAGTGGGACTAACCCCAAAATCTGCAGGCAGCTCAAGTTTATATGCATTATCATTTATTTTCTCTAACACCTTAAATGGACCATCAAGACGTGGCATTAGCTTTGATTTATGCAAATTAGGAAACCTATCCTCACGCAAATGTAACCAAACAAGATCTCCGGTGCAAAGACAACATGTTTTCTACCCTTATCTCCAAAGAAGTTTATATTTAGCATTCATACGCTCAATGTTTTCCTTAGTTATCTCATGCACTTTTAAAATCAATTCAGCACGCTCTTTAGCATCAAAATTAACCTTCTCCAAGATGGAAGAGGTAGTAGTGCGAAGATGCAACATACTACAAGGAATCATGGCAAGCATGTCATAATGCAAATAGTGGGCATGAATAATTCACATGGCATAGCACAAGCATGAAAGCAAGATATGAGAAAATTATCATCAATGTATTGGCGAGAGGCCATATGTAAATGTAATGGATCATCATGACTCTCCCAACACAACAATCAACAATAGCATGGGGCACATGATAAACATGGCAAAAGCAACAAGGATCTCCACAAGCATGCAAATACATAGGGTATCGTGATGGTGAATCATGGGTATATGCAAGCAAAGGGTCACATTGCATGGCAAGGCATAAAACAAGCATAACATGCAAAGAACACGATAGAATGGGCATAAGGTAACAAGTGGTAAATAGCCCAAAGCCGTGTGAGAGACAAGTAAAAGAGATCTTAGCGTAGTCCTTGCACAAAAGGAATGGTGGTAAGGATAGTCCACGGGATCCCAAAACATTGTTGCTCTCAAGCTGTTTAAATCACTCATGGGATTGAAGTTGGCGATTGTATGTGAGTACCTACACAAAAACAAAGACAAAGGGAAAATTGTGTGTGCGTGGTAGATGTCGCGCATCATCCATAATGATGCATATGCGTGTGTTTGTTAGTACAAAATATCCAATGCTCAAATAAATGAGATCGTGATATGAAAACATGTCATCCATCATGATAGGTTTGTTATTATGTATGGCATAATGGGACTCAAATTGTGTAATGCATCATGAGCAATATCTAGAGCATTATTATTCATGGAATGCATATGGTGTAAATAATCATGAAATCATGAAAGGATGGGATGATCAAAATCTCCAAACATGTATGAGAAACTGGGGTCTCCTCATGACAAAGTAGAAATATCATGTGGAGAATATTGACAACATCACAACAATGCATATTTGGAACAATGTGATCATGGCATGGAATATTAGATGAATTGCATAAATCATGTGAAGCATGGCAATATCATCACAAAGAGAAGCAAGGCCAATGACCATCATCTGAAGTCATCTATAAGTGCAAATGGGATTTATAATGGGGCATGCATAGTTACTATGTTGAGATTGAAATGATGCAATATGGGAGATCTCACTCATGTAACAAATTCAATGGATTGTCAAACATGAAGTGACCAATAAATTTTCACAAGATATCCTATAAGCATAGCATCACAACTAGGCAACTCAACATGCTCAACATCATATTCATCATAAATGGTAAGTCAAGGCATGAAGAGTTTCACTAGCATGAAGCATGGTAATAGGTGGAGTCGACATCATGGGAGCAATCGATGGTAAGAGAGTCCTTAGTGGGAAGAGAAGCACCATCACCTATGTTACCATTGGAGCGTCGCTCATGTGTTGTAGGTGAGGTGTTGGTCGTCCTGAAGTTGTCATCTTCATCTTGATGGAACCATGTGGGGGTGCATCATCGTCCACCATGGCCATGTCGTCTCCAATGTAGGGATGGACTAAATCGAGGATAGGCATGTCGTCATGTGGAGACCTAGCAGAAGAAGAAAACACACTAGGAGTAGAGGTTAAGTCGTTAGAAATCATAGTGGCCTCATGTGTCGTGTCAACTACCTCACTAAGTGTTGTGGCTCACTCACTCCCTCAAGGATGCTCTCCCTCGTATGGTGGGTGGAGTCACTCAAATGGCGCAACCTCATAGGATGTGGCATGCTCTCATGTGTGGGGCTAGTGGTGGTCACACTCATCCTCTCATAGGAAATGCTCTCAATGTCACGTATGGTGGAGTACTCATGTCACTCATGGGGTGGTGGCTCTCCTCACATGGGGTGGGCATCTCGACATATGTGGTGTGGGAGATGTAGGTGCAAATGTCCATGCGGCAGTGCATACGGCTCAGATGGAGCCAATGTGGGCGTGTCTTCATGTTGTTGAAGGATTTCGTCGCCATTAGTGAAGGGATGGCCCTTGCTTTCGGCAAATCTTGTCACCGTCTTGGTGTTGGAGGCCCATATGATGTGGCACCTCATAGCTCGTCTCCATGACCGAAGGAGTTTCCCATGCTCGCCATCTTCCTTGAGGGCTTCGAAGATGGAAGTGTAAGCCCTGGCTAAATGAGTGGTCGCCTTGGACTTGATGAAGTCGATGTAGGCGTACCGCGTGGGAAGTAGGCGAAGATGCCGTGCATCAAAAGCGAATGCCAGAACACGGCGAAGATGCGAAAGTGGTAGGTAACCCGTGCGCGCCGTCTTGGTGGTGGTCGTCTCGCGGTCTTCTCTTGTGCTTATGAAGCTTCGACTTGGCATGAAGTAGGGCGTGGGACTGTGCATTGCGCTTGTGGAGCATCTTCATGATGATGATGTGAACATCGTTAGCAGGCTTCGTAGTAGATGTCGTTAGTCGTAAATCGTGCACATGATACTTGGGTGACTTGCCCTTCATGGCGATGTTGATCTGAGATGTGATGGTGGTCGCCATGTAGATGTGGGCGAGGGCGATTTGCGCTTACATCAACAGGCGCTCAAGACTTCTTATGAAACGACATCGCCGTCTTGAAGATGACGAAGGAAAAAGACTTGATCAGGCCGAATCTCCTCATCCTTGCATCTTTGATAGGCGAGGGTGTCGATCTTCGATGATTGATAACTATCGATTTGGTGGAGCGACTTTGACGATCCGACTACAAGCGTGCCTGACGTTAGCATAGCAATCGCTAAACCAACTCCGAGGTTATTGACCATATTGGAGCACGATCAACGACCACGAAGGTCTATTCCTGCAAGCAATCGAAGAACAAGCAAGAATATGATAGCAATCTGAATATTGCGAATATATAAGTATTGATAATGGTGGGGATCCGTAAGCGGTCTTGGTCGGTCGTTGGACACAAGCGAGTACTACGAATTTAATGGCTAACTTTTAACTAAACAAATCCCAAGGAAAAAGCTACTAGATGGATCTACTTATAGGAGCAAGGGTGGCGGCCAAGGAGGTGGGAGGACGTCCCAAGGCAGCTAAAACTAACCTAGGTCGTACAAGGCCAATGGGCCCCAAGCGGAGGTGACGTAACACCTTTGGACTTGTAGTTTGACTCGGATTCTGCTGCAGCATCAGATTGTTTCGTCTATAACTCAACGCTCGGGACGGATTTTAAGGTGATTCCAATTGGGTTGGAAAATGCACGAAATCTATTTTCCAACAAAAGAATCAACCAATTTGGAGTCCGTATGAAAAAGTTAGGACGTTTTGAGTCAGGTATATCGTGCAGTCGAATCGAGTCGAACGTAGAGACTTGGACTCTATCTTCTCTTGGGCCAAAAGTGACGTGAGAGAACTTTTTGAACAGCAGGTAAACATCTCTTTCTCCCTTATCTTCATATGTGGATTGTACAAATGTCCCATACACTGCAGTTAGACATGGCACAAAAGTTTGTGAAGTATTTTTGTCTGGATAACATAAATATATTGAATAGTTTGCACTAGAAATCACTAGAAATATGCATGTATGCAATATTTTTGGTCTCATCAAGGTAGTCATGTCCTCATCATCCTCCCTTTTGAAAACAAAGCCGTCCTCGTTGCTTAATCTGAAATGTGGCTAACAAAAGAGACAAGGTGTACATGTTGTATATGTATCGTCATCCATTTTTACTTCCCTTGATTTTTGCATATATGACACATGAATAGATGAGTAACATAGTTCATAAAATCTAAAGCCAACAAATTAGCACAAGAACTAGAAGGCTTGAAAATCACCTCAGTTTGCACATATAAGTGAAGCTCTTATTTATTTCAAAGAGATTGACAATGTTCATCATTAAACCATCCCAACATTGGTGAATAAACCTTATTTGAATCAAATTTACATGCTACAACATGCTTAGATAAGCAAACATGCAATGAGTCATTCGACAAGAATCATCACCAAGATTAGAGGTCGTATCAAAATGATTAAACATTGATTCTTTTGCATCAATAGTTAATTCAATGGGTGCTCTCAAAATTGTTGGTATTTCAGTTGTTTGATCACATGGCAAAGTCAAATTATCAATATAATCCTCTAAAATAGGTGGTGTGATCAAAGTAGTGGGTAGCTCAACACATGATGTATTCAAGTTAACTAGGCATGCATCATTCTCATGTAAAGTGGAAAATCTGTACCTTTGTCATTACCTCTTATAGTCAACTCAGATGATGCAAGGCACTCGATGTATAATCTACAATGTTGGACCACCAAACAATGCAAAGCTGTAAAGCACAAAAGCAGGAGGAACCGTCTCTCCCGGGATATTGTAAACATGTAAATCGTTGTTGGGTTTCTAACTCCCAAGTAAGATATATATCGGGAACATATCTACCCTCAAATGGTGGAATATTCAATTTCAGTTTAGGGAGATGGTCATGATCTCTACTGAAGGGGCGAACATTGCCATTATTTGCATGTGGGGACACGGTGGTTGTGGTCTGGTGGTTCGTGTTCGATGTTGATCAACCTCATCCTCGTAAGCTCTCCATAATCATCCTCCCCCATGGCGGAACCCAAATATCAACGCACGGCGGCGGTGAAAGGACAGGGAAGCTTCGGCGGAGGGCTGTTTGCGATGTAGGTAGTCCTTGTTGTTGTGAGGTCGTTAGGTGCCGCCGGTGGTGGTGGTGGTGGCATGACAATTCATTAAACTTGTTATCGAGCTTTGTTTGACGCCTTCTCAATGCCATCTATCTTCTCCATGGCCTCTTCAAATCTATTTCAAATCCACCCCCTCATCATTTTTGAAACTTATCATGTAGCGCTTTGTTTGTCATGTTCTCCCGGTCGGTCTAAAGTGATCCTGCCATGGTTAGCACAATAAAACACACAAAATATGATTGACGGACTACTAGGAAGTGGTGGTGGTGGTGTGGTGGGCATCCAAATCCGTCGGAAATCTCAAATTCTTACCGTTCTTACCCCGCGGTGATGGCAACCGATGTAGTCAAAACTCTCAAAGCTTGGATAGGCGATTACGGGGAGAGTCAAGCGCGATGTAGATGTATGTGGGCGGGAAGGCTTATAATATGGTAGCAAAATGGTTGCAATAATCAATTGGAGATGCAAAGTTGAATAAGCCTCAAGGACGTCTTTGGTCCTAGGCTGCCGTGCTAGAACTGAGCCTAGAACACTAACAAAATCACGGCCTGCGGAAACAACGGAAAAGCACCGGAATTTTTTTTTCGCTCTTTTTTTTTTTGCTGCTTTTTTTTTTTGCGAAAAATCACTATAATGGCAGTGTTCAAAACTCTTCCAGTCAAGCGGGATGGGCACGAAATTTTTCGACCAAATTTTTTTTTTTATTTGCGGACCCAAAAACTGAAGCGGTCAAAAAAACTTTCTTTTATGTCTCAATCCATTAAAACACCAAAATAGGATAGCGGAAAATTTTTTAGACAAGTGCGTTTTTGGAAAATTTTGCCATGATAAGAAAGGTGTCGATGTTTCGATGAGATGGTGGCTATCGTTTAATGGGTCGACCTTGGCGTCACTACGATCGTCGACGTCGGCGCCTTAGCGTAAACCAACTTCGAGGTTATTGACCCCGCGGGCCAATCAACGACCCGAGGGCTGTTTCCTGAAAGCGAAGAACAAGCAAGCGAATTGCAATCTGGATATTGCGAATATAAGATAAGCTTTATTGATCAAGGTGGGGTTTGGCGCCTTTTGCAGTCGTTGAACACAAGCGAAATCGAGTTGCAGCTATGGCGAACTTTTAATCTAAACAAAACCCCAGGTCTAAAGGGTGCCCTAAGGGCTGTATATATAGGGAAGGAATTTCGTGGCCCTTGGTGGAGGGTAAAAATCAACCTAACTCTTGTTCCCCACATCGGACTCTAAAACAGCCTATACTTAAGTATTTCGAAATTACATGGGCCTGGCCCAATAATAAGGTACTGACACCTAGAATAGCCTCGGGACGACATTTATGAAGTAGCATCTTGTATATTTCGTCCAAGGCTTCATGCACCATTATGGTGGCTTCAAAGTCCTGAAATCATCACTTGTAACTCCGTTCTTGTTCCCCTTAGCCCATTATCTCCATGCTTGTTCTTGCTCAATGTCCATCCTTCTCCAAGCTAGGGCCTTCATTTGTAAGCAAAACAAATGTATCCAATTTAAGCAGCATCATATTCTCATGAACATTAGAATCATTACCAAAAGCGAAAGTACGATAATTTAATTGGCGTCTGGAGCTCTAGTAATTGGTCCAGTATATGTAGCAGTAGGGGCTGTGGGTGTAACAATGGTATTGATGTCCTCATCAGCCTAGAACACTAATGAGGTCACGGTGTAGCACAACTAGCATCAATGAAGGATAATAAGTAGCTCTGGACAGCAAGATATAAGTGAAGATCCTGGCAGCGTAAAGATAATGATGAAGAACAAGCGCCAAGCAGGATATACAACAACTCTCTCTCCAATTTTCCTCTTGAAAAGTTTGAGCCAATTTTACGATAACTTTTTTAAAAGAACGCTACTAACTCAAGCTTTCTAATTCAAAAGAATCACTCAATTCGAGTTGATATGAGAGTCAAAAATTCTAAAACTGGTTTGAAAAAGCTGGAATAAGCTGTGTTCACGAACTTGGAGGGCAAAAGACCTATTTAGGGCCGATTTTGAGGTGCCAAATATTGAGTTAACCGCAACTATTTAGATCGGCTCGTCTCTAGCTTTAATTTGAGTACTCGCATGAGCCAAAGCGGACTTTGTGAGGAAGTTATGCTGATTTTCTTGAGCGATTGCACAAAGCAGATTCAATCCGAATTCAGCTCTGAGATTGAGTCTAGATAGATCCGAACTTTGTTTTTTTCTTCTCTCTTTTTTCTCACACTTTTCTTTTATTTCTCTCTTTTTTTCTCGACTTTTTTTACTTTTCTCTCTCTCTTTTTTCTCTCCCTCTTTCCAAACAAACTAGATAAGATGCAGATTGGATCAAGTGAAGATGTGAGCGATCTCAACTATGATTATGACAATGAGCGGTGGGTATGCGTGGTGGAAATTGATGGATGGATGGTGGTCAGCGGAAGGGATAACGATGCACGTGGCGTGACTAATGTAAGAACTTGAAACTCTAAGCGAACTAGACACTAAGACCGAACTCGACATGCGTGCACGATAATTCAATAATGCAAAC
>JAHIAM010002593.1:0-35189 GCA_021605205.1 Aegilops longissima
TTGATGAGCTGCGTAGTATTAGAGTAGTTGGTCGGTAAAGGCTGACCAAGCCAATGATGTTTAGCTGGTCTTTTGGATGATCAGCCACCTGCTTGGGGCTGAGACACGGCCCGGACTCCCACGGGGGTGTCGGGAAGCTGATCGTGACCCACGAACACCTATGGGACTGGCGGACCCGAGTCCCTTGTGGTTGGAGGCGGAGATTGCACAAAGAGCGGATCGAGGCAATGCACGAGCAGTTTACCCACCGGAGCTCTCGGAGAGATAATACTCCTCTGCTGCTTGGTTGATTGTATTGTGTTCTTGCTAGGGAGCAATGGGAGCTACAAGACCTAGCACAGTGAGTGTGGTCTTGAATGGGTGAATGAACGAGCGGGCGAACCCTTTCTCGTTGCACATGGGCCTCCTTTTATAGGCTCAAGGGGTCACCACAGTGTAGCAGCGTGCGAGGTACAAATGGAAAAACAGTAGTTGGTACACCGACTTATGCGATTAATACAGTGTATATACCTAACTCGGCGGCAAGGGACAAAATCAATAAATGCCGTCCACATCGCCTAAGCATCTGTGAGGACCGTCAAGTGCACCACCGTTTGCCACGATGGTAAGCTTGTCGCGCCGCTTATCGCTGCTCCCCCAGGCTGCCTGACCCGCCGACAGCGATGCTGGAGGTAGCCCACAGCGTACGTTGGCGGATGAGCTGGGCGGAGATGAAGAGAGGTTGCTGCGCGGCAAGCACCTTGCAGCGGCTGAATCCTTGTCGCGCTTGGAAGCTTGTGGCTCACCAAGCCTTCGGCAAGCTCCTCTTGCGGGGTCTTGTGCTGTAGTGATCTTCGGCAAGCTCCTCTTGCGGGGCCTTAACTCTTTGTTCTTGAATGGCTCAAAAGGGCAGCGGAGGACATGGCGGTCACTAGGCAAGCCACTGCAGCTGAGTGCTTCTGTTGCCCGTGCGAGTTCGGGATACTAGGGTACCCTACTCTAGTGCACCGGCAGGAGCCCGAACTGAGCCACCTGCAGCGCCGAGCTACTGTTGTGCAGGGCTCAAAAGCATTGCAGACGAACGCGTGGCCTAGATCATGTGATTACTCGCCATGGACCCTCGTCCCCCAGAGCGGCACACTCCGGTCGTGGCGTCGTCAGGAGAGATCGTGGGGCTTTCTTTAATTGGAAGCGAGCGTCCGCCCCTCGCCCTTATAAGCGGGGAAGCAGGGGCAAGGCGCCCACCTTGCCATTCTTGTCACATCGAGAAACCACCGCCGCTCCCCCTTCTTCTCAAGTCCAAAGAAGGCGGCGCCCGCCCCCTCGCCACCTGCGCCATCAGCGTCGTCGACTTCCTCCACCGCCTCGCCATGGCTCGAAAGCGATAAGGGGAAAGGCGTGAAATCGGCGGCGCCAGCGTCTCATGGCGCTGCGCGAGGCGGGCCCTCTTGACCCCATTTCGGCGCAAAGGAGCTGCGGGGCGTACTACCTCTTACGGTCGGCGGAGCAGGCGCACCAGCGCGAGGGTGATCTCCGCCGCCGCATCCGAGAAGGTTTCAGCCGGGTATCCCTTCTTGGCGCTCTTCTTCTCTGCGGGCTCTGCCGCCCTTTTCAATTCTTACGTGATGTCATGAATACCTCGGGTTTCGCCTCCTTGATTTCACCCCAACACCGTTACGACAATGGCGGTTTCGCACACCTCTGCGAGAACTTTGTCGAGTCCACCCCAATGTAGCCCTTTTACGCCACTTCTTCATGCCCAGCGTAGAGAGAGAGAGCCACTTGGGAGGATTGCTTGGATCTCCAGGATCGGCAAGAAAGATTCCTACCTTGAAGGAGAGCTCCGTAGCAAATGGGAAGAGTGGAGAGCCGATTGGTGTTGGATTGTAGAGGAGGACCCACAGCCTTTTACTGCCCTGCGCCAAACTCCCATAGTGCGCGGCAATGATTGGAGCAACTTGGCGCCGGAGGATGCTAGGTTGAAGATAGCTGTGACCAGGATCTTGCGCCTCAGGCTTGCCGGGCTCACCGTAAGCGCGGATTGGCGCAATTTCCTTCGCCGCCGCATCTCCCTACAAG
This sequence comes from Aegilops longissima, assembly GCA_021605205.1. Taxonomy (NCBI): domain Eukaryota; kingdom Viridiplantae; phylum Streptophyta; class Magnoliopsida; order Poales; family Poaceae; genus Aegilops; species Aegilops longissima. The sequence continues at coordinate 2,059 of JAHIAM010002593.1, forward strand.
AGGAGGAGGCCTGCTTGGGGTTCAAAACCCAGCAGATATCATGAGGTTCGCCGGGCCTCAATTGGAACTTCACCATCTTAGAGCTGGGCGCCATGCTCTTTGGAGTTGTTCAAGCATGACCTGACCACCCGAATGGTTCATGTTGCCGAGGGGGTCGTTCCTTTAATGCAACAATTCTTCTCTTGACGCATCCAGCGCCATGATGCCTTGTGCGATTCCCATGGGATCGTTCCAACCTGGCAAAACCTTGAGCAACATCGTGCGGCAGTTCTTGACAGCTTGGAAGAGTGCTGATCCGCGCCGACGGCGAAGGTTGCTCACCATAACATCACCAAGCAAGAGATGGGCGCGTTGCCACAAGGTTGGAGGAGGCGGCATGCTGCTGCTGGCGTGTTAGGTTCCTTGTGGAGGCGGAGGCAGCGAGTGGCAAGCCTTGCCGAGGAGGAGCTTGCCCGGCGAGAGAGCAGGCGAGCTTGAAGCCGAGCGAGCAGGCTGCGGGCGCCTCCCTCCACCTTGAATAACTTGTCGCGGAAGGAGCCGCAGCTGCACCAAGCCGTCTCGCCCGGCGCGCCTCCACGCGACAAGCTCTGTTGCCGGGAGGCGCCTCACGCTGCCACGACAGCGGGCGGGGCCTTACGGGACCCGGCTCCCGCACCCCCTAAGCGTCGAGAGCCCACTCTTGATTAAATCGCACCCGAAGGTGAAGCGGGTGACTTCTCCGCTCTCAGCTCCGAGGAGGAGGAGGAAAAGTAAGATCTTGTTGCTGTTACTTGTAATTCTTCAATTTGCTGCTTTGTCTTGCATCGGCGTGCTTCATTCTGAACCCTTTCCTTCTTGAGGGCGGCTGGCTCGGGAGGCGTCGAAGAGCCAAGACTCGGTGGTTGTCATCGAAGCGATCCCCGTGGCGGCAGGAGGCGTCTGAGACTCCCTGCGGACCCGGCAACCCGATCCTCGAGCATCCCCAGCCTGGCCCCAGCGTAAGTATTTGGTTCATTTCTTACGGTTGGGTGTGCATGGGTGCTCCTTCTTCCTTGACATCGACTTGTTGATTTGTGTAGGGCGAGCAACCTCATCGGAGGCCCAGAGGTAACTCGAAGTTACATGCCTTCAACTCGCCGCCAAGGAGAATTCTCCGGCAAGGCGCTCTCCGGCAAGGAGGCCTCTCCGGCGAGGATGTTTCTCCATGAGGGGCAGCACGGCGATCCTCCGGTGGTGGAGACCTGACTCTGAACCCCATCGCAGGTAATCTCCTTGCTTAAAAATTTCCCTTGGGTTCCTTTTCTTCTGTTCTTCTTTTTGAACATTTGCTTGGTGTTCTTTCTTTTTCGATCATCAGATCCATCGAGGAGGCCGATGGGCGAGGTTGCCGGCGAGGAGGATCTTGCGGCCACAATGGCAGCGCCACCAACATGGAGGAAGAGGCCGGCGCCGATGGAGTGCTGTCGGCGGAGAGCCGCCAAGGCTCTTTGGCGCAAAGGCTAGGGAGGGTGCGGCAATCGCAGCGACCACGAGGCCGCGAGGCGCCAGGCGCTATGCCGACCGCCGATCCCTCCGCCACCGATCAGCACCAGGCTCGAAGAGCCCGAGCCAGCACCTATCTGAAGGCGGGCGGCGGTGTCTTCATCAAGCTTCCATGGGCGTCGAGCTCCAGGCGCCCGTCGAGGAGACCTTGACGAGCTGCTCGCCTCCCAGCTGGGCTGTCGCTAATTGTGCGCCAAGCAGCAGCGATGGCGGTCGAGGAGGAGGCAGCTGCTGAGGAAGCTGTTGTCGCTCTACAGCGTCCGACAAGCTAAAGTGGAGTCGAGGAAGCACTTGTCACAAGGCGGGAGCTGACATGGAGAAGCCTTGAGAAAAGAGCTCCGTGGCGCCAACAAAAAAACTCTCGGGACATAGCGAGCAGCGGGAGCAACTCTCCGGCGCCTGGCCTTCATTCTCAAGAAGGCCGAGGTCGAGGAGCAACAAGACTTGCGGCGAGAAGCTATCTCTGCGCAAGAAAGCGGTGGCGCGGAAGATCAACCTCGACAGCTATGAGGAAGATCTTGCAGCGAGCAATCAGTGGCGGAGCACTCAAGGAGGCAAGGATCTTTGCCCATGACTCTGAGGGCCGCCAAGAAGGAGTTAGAGGCGAGGTGTGGCAGCTGGAGGCCACCCTCCGGAAAGGCGGCGAGAGGTCACTGGCTGAAAGCAGGCGAGAAGGGCGCCTACACTCTTGGCGAGTTGCACGGGTCGTCTCGCCGAGAAGATCAAAACTCGGCGCCGCCAAGGACTCAAAGGCGGATCTGGGCTGAAGCTGTCCACCACAGCCGGAGGCAATGGGCCAGGCGCCAAGGAGGAAGTGGGTTTCTTGGAAGATCAAGGCCAAGCGAGGAGTTCTTGGCGAATGCCTGGCGCCCTAACACCTTCAAAGAGAATGTGATGCCTTTGGACGGAGGGCCTTGTGGATCTTGCTGCCGCCATTGACAAGGAGGCGATGGAGATGGGGATGGTGGATCTCGGGTACTCCACAAGCGAGCATCTCAGCCCAGCGCCAAGCTCGGCCTGTTCTTCAAGAGTGTGTTGGTGGCTCTCCAGTGACTCAGGAGGAGATCCCAAAGCAGCTGGCCGTGAGTCAGCGCCAAATCTGTGCGAGGGCTCTTGAGAAGGTCTTGATGAAGGTGGCCTTCCGCAATCGAGCGTCAACCGTAGCGATCCTCAAGTCCCTGCCGCATGGCTAGCGGCGTTAGGCGCTCAAGGCCCTTATCGCACCCATTGTGGACAGGGTGAGTGGAGTCAAGAGGGTTGATGGCGACCAGCGTGAACTAGGCCGCCAAGTTTATCTTTCCTTGTCGCTGCGAGATCATGTTCGGGAGAACAATTTATTAGATCTGCGACAAGTCATTTTTAATATACACTATCTTAGGCAAATGATGCAATGTTATTTCCTCTACTTGATTTCTTCCTTTGTATGTTTGTACCCTATGCTTTTAGGGAACTTGTCGTGTGAGCACCTTTGCATGGCTGAAGTCTTGAGCGTCGGCTGACATGATGGCGATGCCGCCTCCAGACAAACAACCTTATCCATAACTGGTTGTAGCTCACTTAAGTTGTTGGCGGACTCGAAACAAAGTAAGGCGCCAAACCAGCCCGAGTTAGTTCCTTCAGCGCACAGTTTTCCATACAAAGTACTTATCGTCGAGAACATAACTTAAAATTTTAAAACTGATTGCTCAAACTTTGGCAACTTAGCTTTTTACATTGTGTGCTTCGGCAAGCGATACTTCCTCGGCGACACTTGGTGGCTCACTCCATTATCTTCTCCTTCCCCGGCTAACTTGTGGGCGAAGGAACCTTCCTTTCTTTTGAGAAGAAAGAAGAAAATAAAGTTATGGAGCCTAGTGGCTCGTTATTGCTTACGGGTGTGGATGCTGCACAAAATGTTAGATAACACATGCATATAGGATTATGAAAGCATGCATTTGACAAGTTGTGCGCAACACATAAGCTTCTGAGATCTGCAGGTCTGCGCCGGCTTTGTACAAAGGATTACATGCAACAGCGGCAAGACTTGTACAAAAGGGTGGTTGCGGAGCAGGTTCCGGCAACCCTGCCCTATGGGTAAAACTTGCGAAGATGCTCTATATTCAGGAGTTGCTCACGAGCGCCATCTTGGTCTCAAAGGCGGACAGCGCCGGGCCTAGTGACTCGTTTCACCCGATAAGGCTTTCCCACTTGGCGTCAACTTGTTGGAATTCTTGGCGGATTGAGCAGCGAAGAACAAAGTCGCCTTCCTCGAAGCTGCTGGCACTAACTGCGGCTATGGTAGCGGCGCAAAGCTTCTGATAACGAGCAGCTTATGCGGTGACTGAAAGGCGATCCTCCTCAAGGAGCAGTAGCGTCATCTTATGCTTGGCTGCTCTTGCTCAAACTCATCCTGGCGAGCACTCGAGGTGACCCATATCTGAGTTCCGTGGGGAGAAGCGCCTCTGCTCCATAGACTAGGCGTAAGGTGTGCGGCGGTGGCTCGATTTGGCGTCGTCTGATCGACCAAGAACCACGGCAGCTCCTCAATCCGGTTTCTTCGCACTTGTGCAGCACAGTCGAAAGTTCTGGTCTTAAGTCCTCGCAGCACTTTAGCGTTTGCCCTCTACCTTGACCGTTGCTCCTTGGATGAGCAGCGAAGCCATGAGACCTTGGCGTAAGATCTTGGGCGTCTTGCATGAAGGTGCGACTTCGTGAATTGTGTGCCATTGTGCCGGTGATGATCCGATTAGGTATCCCAAAGCGGCAAACAATTGACCTAAAGAACTTGGCTTGACTTTGTCTTGTCACCTTCCTCACTGCTTCCACTTCCGGCCACTTTGTGAACTTATCGATTGCAATGTACAAGTACTCAAAGCCCCCAACAACTTTCGGGGAAGGGCGAGGATGTCGAGCCCCAGACCAAAAATGGCGAGGATAAAGGGATCGTCTGGAGAGCTTGAGCTGGTTGGTGTATCTGCTTGGAATGGGCCTTGCGCTTCACACTTGGTTACTTATGCGGTTGGATCACGGAGGGCTTACGGCGAGAAGAAACCTTGCGGGAAGCTTTGCGGCAAGTGCTCTTCTTGTCAATGTGGTGACCACATATGCCTCCGTGTATCTCTGCCAACAGCTTCTTCCATCTTCGGCAAATACACTTCAATTTCACACCGTTGAGTCTTCTTACATGCAGACATGTTGTCAACAAACTGGTACATACTTGACTGCGGGCTACTCTTTCCGCTTCTTCTTTCTCTTGGGAAGTTCTCTGTCTGAAGAAATGGGCGATCTCTTGTGCCCATCTTTGGAGCTTGCGGCTCGACAACAAGGACTAAAGGCACCTCTGCTGCTGCGAGAACATCGGCTTCTCGGCAGGACCAGCGGTTCTGCGAACTTGATGATCCCGGCAAGCTTGCGGAGCAAGACTTGTCGGGGCGTCGCTTCAGAAACAAACCATAGGGCTTGTCGGGCGGACTGCTCCTCGGCAATATTGCGTTGATTTTGGGGACCTTCTTGGCGGCGGCCGGGGAGCTCTGCGGAAAGTAGTCATCGAAACCAACTTCCTCTTTTTGTTACTGTCCGAGTTGATGGTGTTACAGTTGGTTGAGTCAGCTTGAGCACAAAATTCCTGGTTCCACGAGGTAACTTGAGTCTTGGCGCTTTGTGAGGACATCAGCAATATCATTACGAGCTCTTGGGCGTGTTCCATTTGTAGGCCTTCAAAGTGTTCTTCTAGCTTTCTCACTTCATCAACATAGGCTTCCATCAATGGACTCTAATAATCTTTGTTTACTTGGCGGACGACAAGCTGCGAGTCTCCACGACAACAAGCTTCTGATCCCAAGGTCCCTTTGCAATCCTGAGGCCCGACAAGCAAACCTTCATACTCTGCGGTATTATTTGTTGCTTGCTCTTTGGGAAAGTGCATCTGGACTATGTACTTGAGGTGCTCTCCGGTGGGTGCGATAAGCAACGCGCTTGACACCGGCGCCTTGCAGCGAAGAGCACCATCAAAGTACATTAGCCACTCTTTACTTACTTCCTTGACGGGGATGCTCGTCTCTGGAATTTCTTCATCTTGCGTCGGCGTCCACTCTGCTATAAATTCTGCCAGTGCTCTGCTTTGGATTGTTGAAGTGCTTTCAAACTTGAGACCAAAGCTTGACAGTTCTAGTGCCCACTCGACAATTCTGCTGTTGCTTACGGATTTTGCAATATCCTCTTCATGGAAGCGGTGGCCATTGTCATCTCATGTGCTTGGAAGTAATGGCGCAGCTTTCTCGAGGCCATGAGGAGGCGAAAAGCAATTTCTGCACACAGTACCTTGACCTAGCCCCAGTAGAGGGAGGCGACAAAGTACACTGGCGCTGCACCATCCCTTTCTGAATCTTCTGCAATCCTGCGTATATCCGTCCTTATCGGGACGAGCTTGGCCGAAGCCCCACCTTGTCGTTGGATGCATCTGCCTCGGTTGTCGGCTCACCATCCGCCTCCCTTTCCGCTACTAAGCAGCACTAACCACTTGATTGGTTGCCGCTATGTACAGCAACTTCTCTTGTGGCCTAGGTGCGACAAGTATTGGAGTGGAGGACATGTACCTCTTCAAGTCCTACAGCGCAGCCTCCGCTTGAGAGTCCATTTCATTGGACCTGCCTTTTTCAAAATCTTGAAAAATGGCGGTAGCGCTCAGCAGACCTAGAGATAAACCTGCTGAGAGCAGCCGCATAACCGGCAAGTCTTCGTACATCCTTGGCGCTTTGGTGCTTCAATCTGCTCAATGGCCTTAATCTTGTAAGGTTGGCTTCAATTCCCGCTGAGATCTGAAATGCCGAAGCTTGCGGAAGGAACTCCAAACACGCACTTCTCGGGGTTGACCTTGAGGTTGATCTTGCGCAGATTTGCAAGGTCTCATCTAAATCTTGAACGAGTCGCTTTGTCCTTGCTCTTGACCACTATGTCATCCATGTAGGCTTCTACATTTCTGTGCATTTGGGGCTCAAAAGCGTCATGGACCACTCTTGCAAACGTTGAACCAGCATTCTTCAAACCGAAAGGCATCCGTATAAAGCAGTATGTGCCACATGGTGTAATGAATGCGGTTTTCTCTTCATCCTCTTACGCCATGAAGATCTGATGATATCCTGAATATGCATCAAGAAATGAAAGCAGATCACATCCAGCCGTGGAGTCAACAATCTGGTCGATGCGTGGCAAAGGAAATGGGTCTTTGGGACAAGCTTTATTAACATCCGTGAAGTCAATACAAAGTCTCCATTTCCCATTTGCCTTGCGTACAACTACCGGATTGGCCAACCACGTGGGATGGAGCACTCCTATAACAAGGCCTGCTGCTTCCAACTTCTTGATTTCTTCTGCTATGAACTCTTGGCGCTCCTTTTTTGCTTCCTTACTTTTTGCTTGGCGGGCGCGCATGAGGACAGACAGCTAGGTGGTGCTCAATTACTTTCACAGGAACACGGGGATGTCGGATGGTTGCCATGCAAACACGCCGACATTACGCCAGCGAAAGCTCATGAGCTTCGCCTTCCTATTTAGGGACAAGCGTGGCTTGATGGTGAAGGTACCACCGGTGCCGTCCTCCTTAGCGGACACTTTCTTGGTCTTGGCGGAGCTGCCATCATCTTCTTGCACTTGCGGTGGAGCTCGATGGTGCGTCCTCGGCGGTAGCGCAGCACTCCGAAGAGGTGCGCTTGCGAGTGGGCATCGAGCTCTTGCGGACTTGGTCTTCTTCTTCCCGGGAGCTTGGTGACAAGTGACTTGCTATCTGTCGCAGCTGCTGCATCCGGTAAATCTTGTCGGCGCGAGATAAGCGCATCTTTCTTGTCGCCATGAACAGAAATGACACTTATCGGGCGGGCATCTTGAGCAAATTGTATGCATAATGAGAGGCTGCCATGAACTTGGCGAGTGCTGGACGGCCAAGTATTCCATTGTAGGGTAATGGGAAATCAGCGACGTCAAATGTGACCCTCTCAGTCCTGAAGTTAAGCTCGCTGCCAAATGTTACCGACAGCGTGATCTTCCCTTTAACTTGCTCCTTCACAGGTTAATTCCTTGGAGCGTGCGGTCTCTTGAGCTTCATTGTCGAGGATCTGAAGCTTACGGAGCACTGCGGAGGAGATCAGATTTAAGCGGCCCGCCGTCAACTAACATCTTGGTGACCTTGAGGTTGCGGATAGTTGGTGATACCAACATCGGCAAACACCGACCCGCGATTCTGCGATCGGGGTGGTCCTCAATATCGAAGATGATAGGCATGCTGGACCACTTGAGAGGTCTCGTGACTCTATGGATGGTTACTGCTGCATTAACCTCCGCATCCATTGCTTGAGTTGGCGGTGTGAGGTATCGAGAGAAGAACCACCGTCAGCATTGAGAGAACCTCTGTTGCCTTACGATACTCCTGCTCATCAGCTTCGCCGTCTTCCATATCTTCATCATCATCTTCATCTTCATCCTTGTCGCGGCGGCGGGGAGTCTGTCTCCTTGCCGCTGCTTGGCCTTGTCGTGGCGTCCTCCCGGCGGATCTCTTCTTGCTAGCTGCCCCGGCACCTTCTGGGCCTTCTCCTTGTCTCGCCGCTTCGTACTCAGCCTTACATTTGTTCTACAAGCTGCTCGACTTTCTTGCAGCTCTGGGAGGTCATGGCCCCTTGTGCGGTGAATCTTACTGATCTTGTCTGTTGGAGCTGTCACCTTGTCGGTGGCCGCCGGCCTGCCGGTCGGTGTCGTGGCAACCTCCTTGCGGAGCCACCAACCTTATCCTTCTTGGCGCCACCTCCGTTGCGGACTGCTTGACAACTAGTACCTCTTTGCTCTTCTTCTTTACATTGTTCCTTGCGGCTCTTCTCTGCAGGCGGTCTCCTCCTTGTCGAGATCCTGCTTCCACATTCTCTCACAGGAGTCCTCTTCCTTCTTGACACGTGCACACTTGTCGGCCAAGGCATATAGCTCCTTGGCGTCCTTAACTTTACACATCGCCATCTCCTCCCTCATCCTGCGGTTCATGAATTCGATAAACCTTGCTGATCACCCTTGGCGGGGTGGACATCTGGGATGTTGTAGTGCACAGTGAATCTGGATGAACTTGCGGGGACTCTCCTTCCTTCAGGCGAGCAGGTGAAGGTCACTCTCCTGGCCATGAGGTTTGTGGCCGCTGTGAAGGCACCAACAAACTGATGGCACAAATCTACCAAGAGGATATGGAACTGTCCGGCAAGTGCATGAGCCAAGATCGACATTGGGCACGAGTACGGCGGGAAGTAGTTGGCGAGGATCTTGTCGTCTCGTCCCCCAGCTTTGTGCCGCAATGGTGTAGATCTTTGAGGAACTCCGATGGGTGTGTCATGCCATCATACTTCTCGGCACATCGGCTTGAAGTTTTTCTTGTCAGACCTTTGGACTTGCCGCAGCTCACGAGTGAGCGCAGGCAACCTACGCTTATCTGACAAGTCACCTGGTTCCCCAGCTTGCATGTCGTGGCGGGCCCAGTAGCGCTGGTCGGATTGGCCTTGGCGCTTCTCTTGGCGGCAATCACGAGTTCGGCGTCTTCTTGTTGCGTTCTTGAAGAACTTGGCGCTGATCACGGCGAGCTCGTGGATCCGATGGCGGTTGAGTCGCTGTCGAGGTGGATCCGAGGCTGGTGATCTTAGCCTTCGGATGGGGAGTGCATGGTGGTTGCACCCCCATAGGTTTCGTCGCCACCGGCTCGTGCCTTGTCGTCTCGCGCGGCAAGGATGCGATCGGTTACCATGAAGTGTCGCCGTTAAGCGAAGCGATGAGGCTACGGATGGTAGCCCTCCATTAAACGTCGACCTTGTCGGCCGTTGGAGGTAGTCTAAGCGTTGAGCTCTCGCCAAGGCTTCAGCTGGAGTGGTGGGTGGCAATGGCGTGCGGTGCGAGAGCAGGATGTGCTCGGACTTCTAACCAAGTTAGAAGGTAGCATCCGCCCGGTGATCATACTCGCTCGTACCCGCATCTTTGGCGTGCATGCTGGTCTCGAAACCTCGGGATCCTCGGCAGCCTTGATCCAGCGGCGTATGGCGCTGCGAGCACCATGGCCGCTGTCGGTCGCGCCTCTGAGATGGGCCGGTGCGTATCCGGGCCTTGGTCTGCGCCGCCTTGTCCTTGCCAAAGATGTCGGGAAGCTGATCGTGACCCACGAACACCTATGGGACCGGCGGACCGAGTCCCTTGTGGTTGGAGGGCAGAGATTGCACAAGCAGATCGGCGATGCACGAGCAGTTTTACCCAACCGGAGCTCTCCGGAGATAATACTCCTCTGCTGCTTGGTTGATTGTATTGTGTTCTTGCTAGGGAGCAATAGAGCTACAAGACCTAGCTTGAGTGCGTGTAGTCTCGAGTGGTCAGAATGAATCGAGCGGGCGAACCCTTTCTACATTGCACATGGGCCTCCTTTTATAGGCTCAAGGGGTCACCACAGGAGAGGCAGCGTAAGCGAGGGTACAAATGGAAAAACAGTGGTTGGTACAGGACATGCGATTATGCGGTGCATATACCTAACTCGTGACAAGGGACAAAATCAATAAATGCCCGTCCTGTCGCCTTCGCGAGTCTGTGAGGACCGTCAAGTGCACCACCGTTTGCCACGATGGTAAGCTTGTCGGCGCCGCTTATCGCTGCTCCCGCTGGCTGCACAGCCCGACGACAGCGTGCAGGTAGCCCCGGCGACACGTTGGCGGATGAGCTGGAGGCGGAGATGAAGAGAGGTTACTGCGCGGCAAGCACCTTGCAGCGGCTGAATCCTGTCGGCTTGGAAGCTTGTCGCTCACCAAGCCTTCCCGGCAAGCTCCTCTTGCGGGGTCTTGTGCTGTAGAGTGATCTTCGGCAAGCTCCTCTTGCGGGGCCTTAATACTTTGATCTTGAATGGCTCAAAAGGGCCTCGGAGGACCTTGGCGGTCACTAGGCAAGCCCTGCAGCGGCGAGTGCTGCGACTGCCCGTGCGAGTTCGGGATACTAGGGTACCCCCACTCTAGTACACCGGCGGGGGCAGCGATGGGGAATCTTGGACAATGGCGGCCCGATCCAACAATATCGGCGTGGTGAAGAAGGGCAATGCAGCTTGTAAAGCTCTTTAAATCGAGTCTTGCGATCATGACAGGACTCGAGAAAAAGCCCGGCTAACTCCGTGCGAGGAGCTGCGGTAAGGCAGGGGGGCAAGTGTTCTTGAATGACTGGGCGTAAAGACGCGTGGCGGTGAATCGGGTTAAAAGTGAAAGTCACCAAAAAGTGGCGGAATGCTCTCGAAACCAATTCACTTGAGTGAGGCAGAGGAGAGTGGAATTTCATGTGTGGGGTGAAATTCGTGGGTCTCTGAAAAGGCATAAAAGCGAGGCAGCTCTCAGGTCCCTACGGCGCTGGGGTCGAAAGCATGGGGAAGCGAACAGGAATAGATACCACTGGTAGTCCATGCCGTAAGCGATGAGTGTTAAGCTCTTGGTCTACGGATCGATGGCCCGACTAGCGTGAAACACTCCGCTTTGGGAGTGCGGTCCCAAGACCAAAACTCAAAGGAATTCTGGGGGGCTGCACAAGCGGTGGAGCATGTGGTTTAATTCGATACAACCATAAAACCTTACCAGCCCTTGACATATGAACAACAAAACCTGTCATAACAGGATGGTACTACTTTCATCAGGTCTTTGCATGGCTGTAAATCAGCTCGTGTCGTGAGATGTTTGGTCAAGTCCTATAATGAGTGAAACCCTCATTTTGTGTTCTTTGAGACATGCGCCTATAGAGAAATTGCCACGAGTGGCGTGCCAGCGCTACTACTTGATTGAGTGCCGACGCGTGGTTGTGCTTTCAGCAAGAATTTCACCATTGGGGCGGTGCCTTTCCAAGCACTTTCACGTGTGAACCAAAGTCGTCATGCCCAAGACCCACGGAGACCTACCTATAGTGGCGTCAAAGTACCGGTGAGCATGGAGGTTTGGTTGAAATTAGTTCTGACGGACGTCGAGTTGGCGGTGGAGAAGACTTCGGCATGAAGGCCAGAAAATGGTGTGGAGCGTAGTGGTAATAATCAGCGCCCGCTCCGAAACAAAGAAAAAGGTGTGTGCCGCACTCACGAGGACTGCGGTGAGATCTTTGGAGGAAGGTGGGGATAGCGTCAAGTCTGCATGGCCCTTATGGGCTGGGCCACACGATGCTACAATGGCAATGACAATGGGAAGCAAGGCTGTAAGGCGGGCGAATCCGGAAAAGATTTCCTCGAGTTCGGATTGTTCTCTGCAACTTCGGGAACATGAAGTTGAAATCGCTAATGTCGCGGATCAGCATGCCGTGGTGAATATGTACAGGGCCTGTACACACCGTCCGTCACCCACAGGAATTGGTTTTGCCGAAGCATCGGACCAATGATCACCCATGACTTACATGTACCACTAGTGCCACAAAGGCCTTTGGTGGTCATATTGGGCGCATACCACGTGGGGTCTTATTTGGGGTGAAGTCGTAACAAAGGTAGCCGTAGGGAACACTGTGGCTGGATTGAATCCCAGCGATGGAAATGCCCTCGCCTACTTGACTAAACTAAGGACCTCAACGGTATAAACATGTAGATTTTCTACTTTTCCATTTTCCTTCTTGTTTATCAATAACCAATCAAGACAAACCAGGCACTACGGTGAGGCGTGAAAACACCGATCCCATTCCGACCTCGATATATATGTGGAATCGTCTTGCACCATATGTACTGAAATTGTTAGGAGACATGGTCAAAGCCGGAGAAAAGAGCAAGAAAAGCGGATGCGCTAACAGCATAGCGGCTTTCGCGCTGAATTACTCAAAAATAGTATAAAAATCAAGCAAGAAAACTAAAGAAAAGCGTTAGCGCATTGGACTCAAAATCCAAATTGTGCTAGTGACAAAGAAAAAACAGAATATAACGAGAGAAATATTGGTTTTGACTGGTTGGTAAAGGACTCTAAATCCTTTGGTGGTTCGATTCCTAACAGAACAAATAATGAAATGAATGAATGAAAGCCATGGCCATGCCTCCGATGAGAAGATCGAGGAACGGTCTTTGGCGCTCTGGTTCATGGGATCCCTAACATGCGATGGGGAGATTAGATATTATTCTTTAGTAAGTCCATCCAATGGAGATAGGTTAAGGAGAAAGAAAGAGAAAACTAAAAGAAAGATGGACAGTAGATTGATTGTTATCCGAATCAAATAAGAAAAAATGTAGCTATTTCATCAAATCTCGATTGTGTGGGTGTGAAGTGGAAAAATTCCGTTCGGCTGGCAGCGGGCATAGGACTGAAAATCCTCTTCGCGGGCCTTTTGGACTCGAAATCCAAATGGAAAGTGGTTGAATCCACCTCGAGCGAACAATGAAAAAGCGCGCCGACGGGTGCAAGCTCGAGGAGCTAGGAAGGATGGAAGAAAGCTTGACCGTTTTTCCTTTGAACTACTCGAACTTTTTGTTGAAAAAGCGAAATAGCTCAGTTCAAGAGAGGTTGAGCTTCATCGGTTAGTGTGCACCAAAGGATGAGGTTTCTTTCCTGTCCTACATTGAAACCATTCTAGCTTGATACTGCGATATCGTCAAATCATCCAGCGAACATGGAAACCATTTGGTGGCGGTAATGGCCTCCGGTAGTTTTCTATGGAACCATACCACTATGGTCATCTATATGATTAGACCGTGCCGCTTCACTAGACTTTCTGAACCATCCATTTGATCCCCAATTACGTGACACCACTTTCTAAACAAAAGTTTCCAAATCAATGCGGAACCAAGCGATGAAGAAATTCATCATGGTAATTATTAGTGAAAACCAAAGTGGAGCAGAGAGAGAGCAGTCGATTACAATGAAAAAATTGTTGAGGAATCATGTTGAAGAACAACGATACGTGTCATAAATATCGTATATAGAGATTTTTCATGTATCGGCGCTTTTGATTCAATTATGAAAGTATCTTGTCTTGGACTTGCACCTAGTTCAAGAAGTGCAAGCCTGAAGCGGATAATCGGACCTTACCAACAAACTCAAAAAAGTATTCTATCTTTGAGGTGCATGCTCTTGACAAGCATTGTTTCCAGTCTAGCTGTGTCAAATCGGGTGTGAAGTGTCCTTCTAGGTTACGGCTGGTAGGCGAGAAGGACTGAAAATCCTCTTTAGTTTCACGCATGGGACTCTAAATCCCAATTGCGCTAGCTCGTGGTTCGATTCCATGAGCGAACAATGAATGAATGTAGGCGGTCAACCAGAGTAAGCCTATGCCGGGAAAGAAAAGGACTAGGGAGGGATTGAGAGAAGCTTTCCACAGTGGAAAATGAAAAAAGCATATCGTTCTTAGAAATTGTGGAATTTGACTCGATTAGAGCTATGGTTTAGCATCGGAGGAAGTTTTGTAAAAAAGCAAGCTGGAAGAATTTCTCGGATAACGTGAGCTTATATAACATGGGTGCGTGTTATAAATGCTTTGGCTAAACCTATTGATGGGAGAGGCGAAATTGTAGCTTCGAATCTCGCTTAATTGAATCTCCTGCTCCAAGAAGAATTTCGAGCGTTCCATATCTGAACCTCTTCAAACATGGCTTATTGATATCGATTCGATGATCCCTATAAGGCGGTCAGTGAGAGTTCATTATTGGGACAGACGGTGGCAAAACAGCGGTAGCCACGGATACAATTCTCAATCAAAAAGGGCAAGGTGTAATATGTGTTTATGTAGCTATCGGTCAAAGAGCATCCTCCGTAGCTCAAGTAGTAACTACTTTCCATGAGGAGGGCCATGGAATACACTATTGTAGTAGCTGAAATGGCGGATTCACAGGTACATTACAATACCTCGCTCCTTATCTGGGAGCAGCCACAGCTGAGTATTTTATGTACATGACGGCATACTTTAATAATTTATGATGATCTCTCCAAACAGGCACAAGCTTATCGGCAAATGTCCCATCTATTAAGAAGACCTCCCGGCCGTGAGGCTTATCCAGGGGATGTTTTTTTATTTGTTTTCACGCATTTTAGAAAGAGCCACTAAATTAAATTCTCTTTTAGGAGAAGGAAGTATGACCGCTTTACCAATAGTTGAGGCTCAATCGGAGACTTTTCGCCTATATTCCTACTAATGTAATCTCCATTACGGATGGACAAATATTCTTATCTGCGGATCTATTCCATGCGGAATTCGACCTGCTATTAATGTAGGTATTTCTGTTTCGGAGTAGGATCCATGGCTCAAATTAAAGCCATGAAACAAGTAGGTAGCAAATCCAAATTGGAACTAGCTCAATTCACGAGTGACAAGCCTATTTTTGCCTCTTCTCTCGATAAAACAAGTCAGAATCAATTGGCAAGAATTGACGATTAAAGGAATTGCTTAAACAATCCCAGGCAAATCCTCTCCCGGTGGAAGAGCGAGATAGCTACTATTTATCACGGAACAAGAGGATATCTTGATTAGTTAGAAATTGAGCAGGTAAAGAAATAGTTCAATCACGCGAGATCGTCGAAATCCCCTCGAAATGGAGGCGCGCAAGTCTCACACTCTTTCTCTCACTCTCTATCCTTTGGCTTTTAGATTTTCCCTCGTAGCGATCTGGTGAAATATTATTATGTAAGGAGCTGATCCACGGGATTCAATGGTGAATTCTGATTTCCCAGGTGAACCAAAGGAGAAGAATAGAATAATTCCTTTGGTGCGGTGGAGCAGCAAACCCGTAGAAAAGGAGAGGTATACCTAGAAATGATGAAATCAACTAGCACTGCCTTGCTAATTGAATAGAGGAAGATGCCGACTACTTTACGAACAGAACAATGAGAGTCGAACAATGGGAGAATGGAGCTTCCGTCTATGAACTAATAAGCTAGACTATATCGTATCGAGCTCAAAGGTTTGTGCAACTTATCTATCAAGCCACACTTCTTTACTTGAGATAGTGCATTCCACCGTCTTTACTTAAGCTATAAGTAGGATCCCAGCTCACAATACAATCAGGAGTTTACTTAAGCGATATAAAGAGTTTCCCTGCCCTACTATCAATTGATAATTCATAAATGATCCGGGGCTAGTGTTGGGTGGCAGACCCACTAAATTCAAGTGCTTCTTATCAATTCAATACACCCTTAATGGATCCCGTGCTTTATCTCCATTGGGTGGAGCAAGACCCTTGTCCTATCTTTTCTTTCTGAGCAATAGAAATGATGGTTGCCCCTATTTGCCTTGACCAATGATATCTCGGAAGAGAAAGACTTCTATAACTTGCCAATGATATCTAGTGGGCACTCTGAACTCGAGGCATATGTACTTGACCACCCTACTTTGCTTTGTCCTATTAGGCGAAATCAATACTTACTTTCAATTGGTAGAGAGGAAGAAGAAGCCGACACTAGTAATAGGTTGATGACTTCTCTTAACAGAACTAACACTAGTAATGGGTTGATGACTTCTCTAACTTAATAGCTGGCCGACTTCTCTTCATGGATCACCGTTCTATATAGTTAGGTGCAGCATCGCATTTAACCACCTATCCCTATTCCTCAATCGATACCGTCCAACTATCCTTTTATTGGGACAACAGCATACTTCTCGTTAGGGACAATAGTTCCTATACTTAACTAACCTCTGCGCAATCACTATTTGACACATCATTCTTTCAGCTTTTCGTTATTGGCGACTACATTTGGTGAACGACCTTGAACTAGCTTTTGCAACACAAACCACTATCTTTACTTTCCTTTAGCAATAGTATCTAACTATCAATTCATAAGAGTCAAGCGGGTGGGTCCATCCCATCTATCGGCAGTCTGATACGGATCTGGGAAACAAGCAATACTCGCACGCAATTCCTTAATGAAGAACAGACCTATCTTCTCTTGAAAGGCTGTCCTTTCCTCGCTTATTATTGTGATATCAATGAAAAAAGCTGAATCTGACTTCTTCGAGAGCTCTATCAGCCTGAATTCCTTAGCCATCGACTCTTCCTTAGTTTCCCTAATCTTTGGTGGCCCTAGCTAGTGGTGAGGCAGGGCATATACTAGTCTCGGTCTTATAATGAGAGATTGCCTAATTTGAACCGAACATTGTACTTGATCTCTCGTCCTATCACAAACAAGTCTCTTCCTGAGTCCTAGTAGACTAGTCCAAGTAGTCGGGACAATAGCGTCCCGTCTCTTATTACGACCCACGGCACACAATCACTATAAGACAAAGCAAGACAAACCTCTCTTATCCTTCTCGTCTAGAAGTTACAAGTTTCTGTTCGGTTTGACTTGAGGAAGTGCCTGAAATCGATTCAATTCTTATCTCCGATTTGAACTCGGCTGGATTCTTATGACCAAGAGCTATTTTATTGGTCGAGGAAGAATGGAAGGACAACGAGAAGATGGTTGGTTGCTCTGCTGGAATATTCCATTTATTTAATACTCAGACTCGCGTAACCCGAATGGCAATGTTGTTATTGCGGTTGGTCAGATCAATAAGACAACAAAGGAGTTAGAATATTACGATAATAGCAAACGAGGCTTTGGAATCTATGGAAGGAGCCTTCAATGCTTCTCGATGTCAACCATTAGTCGATATGAGAATGAAATGCCACAATTAAGTTGAAAAAGAGTCATTAAAAGAGGCATGCTTGAAAAAAGTCTGAGATAATATGTTATGGATGTGAGGCCTCACCCAGTACTTTTCTTACTAAACTAAAAACTCTACTCTCCTTTCTGCCAACCCACCCATTGCTTTTTCGAGCTCGATAAAAGGAAATTTCACGTGCCAATCTTTACCATTGGTAACTGTAATTACCAAGCCTAATCTTTCACTGAATCTGCAGGAGTAAAGCAAGCAAGAAGAGGGAAGGAACAGCTGTTTTTAGAGCTAGGCTCGATCCCTTTTCATCCACTTACTCGCTCTTTGTAATTCTACTTGAATTAGTTCTTCCTAAGTTTAGTGAGGTGAGTACTGCATCCATAACTAGAGGACTTGCTTTTACTTTGGCTCCGGGGAAGTTGGATTGGATTGGAGGAATTGAAGCGCAAGGAAGGGGTCGGTATTCAAACAACTATTCAGGTTCCCAACTAAGGTAAAGAAATCTATACTGGGCAATTGAACCAAATCCTTTGCCTTTATTTATTTTATTATTTTGATATAGATCAGCTGAAAACAAAACAAAAATACTACTACGTTGGGACAATGACCCACCTTTCTCTACTCAACTTGTCATCTTCTCTCCCTCGCTCCACTGGACAAATAAGACTATTTATTAAGTGATAAACAAGATAAAACTAGTGATATTATCTAAGCTTACGGCCATGTCGATTGGCATTCAAGTCTGCCTTCCATTGCTTGAAAAGGCCTAGCACAGTAAGTAGCAATTGGCTATGTCCAAACTCAAGCGTCGTATTTTATCTAAGCACGAAGTCGTAATAAGGAAAGAAGACATAAGAATGGGAAGTATCAAGCTAGTTATAACGTAGTATAAAGGAGGCTATTTCATGGATCTTGGTCACAATAAAAGAATCCAATAATGATCTATCAACTAAATGAGTTTATTATATAATCCGTATCTTCAAGGTTGTTAAGATGATTTAGTAGATGTGTAAATTATCGTTTTCATCTGCGCGTTGGGGTATTGCTTTGCTAATATATCCTTTTATCCTTATTTTGGGAGACAAGCACATATTCTGTAACCTAGTGATTAATATATCTTGCTGGTACTACTTAAATAGAGCAATCAATCCTTTTAACATTCTAGTTAAGAGGTTGTCGACTTCCTCGATGGCACCACTTGTACTCTCTGTCGAATCTGTAGACATAGTTTCTGGCGTCTTTAAAACTGATCGACATAGTTGTCACACACAAACACAGGTAACGACTTTGGAGTAAAGAATCTCTGCCGGTCACACACACATCATCTCGGCCTTGAAATCTACTACTCTAACAAGATACTTACTCTCACGGTAAATCATACTTTTATTATGCGAGGAAAGTGAAAGGAAAGAGGAAGGAGACAACTGGGCAATCCGGGCGATGAAATCACTGTTTTCACCTTGTAATATGTCCGGTTACATTCAAAGATGAATCGAGACCGAGGAGATAGATAAACGCTATAGGCGGACACATGAAATAAAATTTGAAAAGTAATGATCAACTTTATGGATCCATAGGTAGATTCACTTGTGAAGCTATGGGATGGGACAAGATTCAAAAGTACCAAAAGTAAGTTAAGTGGGGCGCTGAGTTCATTGCTGCGATCGAGGGTCCAAAGCCAGCCAATTTGATGACCCGGCGTGAGAGCGGGTTTCAAATGCTCACAATAATGCAGTTGGAAATGACAAAAGGCTCCTAAATTGATACCTAATAATAACTTAGCAGCTCCTTGGTTTTACTAAAGAGGCAAGTTAGGACAAGTAACTTCGGAAGGAGAATGTGTTGAGATGCCTATGCCTAGAGAGATAAGCGGAGGGCGTATGATAGCGAGAGGATGTCGGTAAAAGGCGGAGTTTAAGGAGTTGTTTTTAATTGAGCATGGCATATTTCATTTTTTAATGAGCGTCGTCTTCTTGCTTGCTGGCCAATGGAAGAATTAATTACCTTGGTCGGTCAGCGAAAGAAAGAGAATTGATCCGATTCATCATCCCAATCCTTCCTAGTAGTTTCATTTATGAATTCAGCCCAGTGTTGGCAATCAAGGGCCAGAAAGAATCGAAGTCTATCCTATCTACTTAGCAGTCGAAAGCACAATCCCTTTCTCTTCCTATACCCGAAATCGTCGTTTCATTCTTCCGCAACTTCTATCGCGGACATGATCCAATCTACCTTGCAAGACAGATTAAGATATAACTTAAGGCTTTCGCCAAGCTAGCGCATAACCTCTGGTAGAGCATTCACCTAGAGCAGAGAAGTGGGAAACCGCGGATGAAAAGAATACAGGGTCTTTGATAGCAAACTCTCTGGAGCTTTCTAACTAAAGGAATCTCTTATTCATATGGCATAAAATGGAAAAACTTGATGGAGATTTCTTCTCAATTTCCATAGTACAGCCCCTTTGCATACTACAGTTCCATTACTTACTACCTGAATTTGCTATATCTGAAATTATGACATCTCACGGTGCTTATAGTCTGCTTGGTGGAAGCAATTCCAAAGAGTGAAGATAATCTTGAGCTGAATAGTAATGAGGGAATGCAAAATCTAGCAAAGGTAGAAATTCAAGGAAGAATAGCGGTGACTTATAAAAGGAAAGCACCGAATAAAAAGGAGGAGATCCGTCTTGATTTTTTGCATGTGGTCAATGCGTTTGCTGATTGATAAGCTGTCTAATCTTAAGATGGTTTTTGTGTACGTTACAAACATACATATACAGTCAAAATATAGTTGTGTTGAGTTAGGTTGAAGAATTTTTACCAGATTTTTAAAATGAGATATAGTGCTTTCTTTGTTCGGTAGGAGATTTTGCACTTTCATATTCTAGTTCCTCATTTGGCGTTCTTTTGCTCTCTTGGTGGGGCATAAACTCATAAATAGTTTTGTTTTTTCTTTAAATAATAGTAAAAGTATGCATTCAAGTAGTAGCTTTTCTAAATAGTCGAATAAAAGTCGAGTAGGGCTGGCAACAAGGACTAGGAAGATACTGGGCTAGTTTGTTTTTTTTAAGGGAAGGCTTTATGCAAGATATGCTGCGTGAGTAGGGTCGGTATATGCGTATTTGTCAATAGAGGAAAACCACGTAGTAAGTAGGCTTGCTTTTCATAGGGATAGGTAGGTTGACAAGGGATGCACTGGGATAGCTTTATAGGAAAAGTATAGAAGGAAAGGTGGCGGGAAAGTAGCCATGGTCAAAGGTAAACAAGTACTAGGTCTTTTCTTTCCGAAGCAAGTCGAAGGACAACTAGGTCGAGTATGGAGGGCAATCCTCTAGATCGATACTTCTCTTCCATGAGACTAAACCAATTAATAAACAATTCTGAGTATTCTTGCATTCCTATCCGATTCGCATCTCTCCTATCGAAACTATAATATAACCATAATGGAAGGGCCACTGTTACGCCTTGCCAAGCCGACAAATCCAGAAATTGTAGATGAATTCGCCGAACTTAACGTGTGATTTTGTTATAAGTGAGCAGGCGTTGTCGTCCAGCCGTGTCGAGTTGGGATTAGAGGAGCTCGAATGGATAGGTCCGGTGAAGCGGGTGTGGAGCATGAAGGATTAAGAAGGTCCTCTTTATTTCCGGAATCAACAAGAAAGACTTAGCGGCCCAAATAAAGTAACCCTTTACCCCTCCAGAGTCTATCATTATCCATAGTTTTGGTGGGTGTCGAACTGAAGCGAGGAAGCTATTTCAATTGAGCGGGCTTACTTTCTTACTTGGTTCTTTTGTAGAACAACCTTGGTATGAAGCTAGGCGAATTCAAACTATATAAGCATAAGCAATTCAAACTAGACATTTAGACCTTCATCCCACCGAGAAATAATAAGCAAAAGCTCGTAAAGTCAGGGCATAGAAAGCGACTCCACGAGATTGAGGGATAGGATACTATCTCCTAGCACATATATGAAACAATAGCTGGTTTTTCTACAGGGGGGCTTTAGATTGTAAATTTTACAATTAGTAGTTCTTTCTTTCATAAACTTCGTAGTTAGTGTAGTTTGGTGTAGTCTTTTTCGGGGCCGAACTGGATTCGAACGAGATAAAACCCGTCGTTCCTTCTTTCAAGCATCCTTTGGTTTTCGCAGTTCACGAAGAGGCAACCTCTATATCTTTCTCTACATCTGCGGGCGGTGGGCTGACCAACTAACTCTTCAAATGAAGCCCTTTATCTTTCTAACGAAAAAGAGAATGATGATGATGGCTACCATTCATTCCTCTAAAATGTTTTAGTCCTGTTTTTGGTAGCATACCGATCCTTCCATGTTTCCGAATAGCATTTATCATGTACGGAGTCCTGCGACTCAAGCGAAGTTTTAATTCTATCAAATCCTCCAAGCAATTGATATTCTTTGCATTACTATGCATTATTTGCTCTATTACGATCTTGATAGCACAGCGATTCCGGATCCGAAAGGACACCATCCGGGAAAAGGCTTTGCGATCCAAAATAAAATAGTAATGCCCCATTCAAACTCGTATTTAATTGGAGCATACCCGAGCAGCGTCCTTAGCATTAATGTCGGGATAAATCGACTATTGGCAGAGCTGGATATTTTCTCGGATTTCAGCTAGGGTTCTAGCCATACTTCTTGAGCAGCCCTCAAGTTGTTGGTGGAATGGATTTGCTTGACGGAGTAGAGTGGAAATCTCTTGTGGGACGAGAAATTTGACTCTCTGTGGCAGTGGTTCACCTGCTCGATCTGCTCATGCTCGGTGACTGTTACGTTAAGTCAAAGTCATTTCTATTCATGAATGAGACCAAGACCCCTGCCTTCAGAGGTTTCTCCTCCTTGAACCGAAGGAGTTTCAAGCCCCCATGCCTGCGGTTGCACATCGCTCGTGCCCCAGAGGGCGGTACCATTTCTTCAATCAGCGTGGCACCATATATCAAAACAGATTGTAAAAGTGACATAATCACTTCAATTAGTGCTTTCCTAACCTGATCATCACGATCGAGGAGGGATCTACTACTAAAAGCAGCTATCACAATGATAACTATGAAAAGTCCCCCCATATTGATAAAAACCAGAATCAGATGATAGATCAAGTCTTACGAAATTGGATTTCCTTTTTCGTGCCATATGTAACTTAGACTTTACTTTTTCCCCTCTGCCCTTTCAAAAGTGGTTACTCCAGATCCGAAGCACCCTTTTCCATTCATAGAGATCAATCGTCAAAATCAATAAAAAGCCATCATCGACCAAGAAGAGCGAGATATTGACTTTTTACATCTATAACTACATTCTCACATTTCTTTTTGATCTCGTGACTTTTTATGCGATCGAAAAACGAATGAGATCAGGAAAGGAAACCATCATTGGGAAAACAATGCAATAACCCGGTGAGAGCAAAGCCAAAATGGCATAACCAAATGATTGTTTAGCCAATGATGGATTTGGCGCCATGGAATGAATCAAAAAAGAAGCTGAGAAGCGTTTCTAATACGAGCTGACAGCTCGGCTAAAGCAATTGTAGCAGCTCCGGCACCTATTGATTTAGCACCTTCTAACTTATCTCGAGTCAAGAAAACACTTTTTCTTGTCACGTTTTCCTTTGCTGTTCTTTCTTGGATTTCTTGTTGATGATTGAAGTACTTGGGCTGCACCTCCATAATTTTCAAATATTGGGTTATGCGGACCACTAATTTGATACATATTATCACAATTTGCAAGGCTTGTCACATATTAAAGAAAATGAGTTGTGGATTGAAAATCATCAGGTATAGAATAATCATCGGTATAGGTATAGGTAGAGGGTCCGTCAACCCTTGTGGGGCTGGGTGGGGTGTATCTGAATTCTTTGGAGCAGCTCCCCTTGTGGCTGGAGTAGACTATCGTGAGCTTGGTTTTCGCATGTACAATCCCGATCTTTAATAATTATGTGCAAAAAGTCCAAAATAGCCTATTGGGGTTCGGTTAGCGAGAAAGAGCCTTCTTCCTACATCTGCGAGTAAGGGCAACCTTTTTATTAATTCAGGTAAGGCAAAAGCGCTTTCTTTTAAAGAAGCATTTGGTTCCATCTTTCTTTCGTTAGTTAAGCCACCTTTTCTAAGAAGGATTTTTCTAATTCAGGATTAATAGTACTTACTTAGAATGGCTTTTTCATATTGAGAAATTCTGTCTAGTGGCATTTGATCACGAAGCCGTTGGTTGCAGCATAAATCACAACAATTTGTTTTTCAATTGGAAGTGGTTCATATTGTAGTTGTTTGGGCATACGTAAGCCTTGCACCTCTATTGAGTAATGCAAGTCGCAGACATCAAGAGTATGACCAAATTGGCGAAAAGGCCACTTCGACGATGTGCCAATTCAGTTTTGAACTACATGAGACTTGTTTCATAGCTTTCAAGCTGAGCTGGCGAGACCAGCCTTGTTGACGGATAAGTGACGTTAATAGCTGGTCTAATTCCGCGATAAAAGAGCTCTGTTTCCAAACAGATTTGTCCATCGATAATGGAGATCACATTGGTGGGGATATGAGCCCGTCGTCAATCACGGAGTAGCAGTCGTTGCTACTGCACCTATGCAGTCCGATCGTTGAGTGGATCTTTCTAAGAGCGGGAATGCAAATAGAAAACATCCACAGGAAAGCCTCACGGCCTGGTGGTGGACGTAACAATAATGACATTTGTCGAAATATGCCCACCTTTGTTTACTTAGATCATCATATATAATTAAAGTGTGCATTCCATTATCACGGAAATATTCCCCATGGCACACCACGAATATGGGGCCAGAAATTGCAGAGAGGAAGCGAGGATCCAGGCGGTGGCTACTACAAGAATGGAATATTCAAAGCATTACTTACGACGAAGAATTTGACCTAATTGTGCACGGTAAGGCATTTTTGTCCAATGTAACATAGACACAATACAATGTATCACTCTCATTTGTGCCCCTTGAGTTCATTTTGCTTTTGGTTTATTATAGTATCAATAGCTATTGCAGTTTTCCGATTTTATGCATCCCCGATTATAAGTTCTCGTTGAACCACGGCCTAAAGGAACGAGGCCATCCACTTCTTTTAAGCTTGTTTGCATGGGTTAGGTGTACAGATTTACATTCAATAATCCTGGGGCTTTCACTTGACGCGTCTTCGTTCGTGATAAGCTTAGAGCCCCTTTTCCATCAATAGGTACTCCAAAGGCATCAACCTACGGCCCTAACATGGCCTTTCCCTTGAGGAACATCCATAATAGATCGGTCAAACGACAAGATCTCCTTCTTTAATAAGCGGTATCACTACCAAAAGACAACAATACCTACATTCTCATTCTCAAAGATTTAATCACGATTCCTTTCACACATTGGCAAATTCCACCATTTCTCCGCTTGAATCTCGTTCAATCCATAAACATATGCAATCCCATCTCCAGCTGAGACCACTCGACCTATCTCATCCACTTGAAAATTAAATGTAAAAGTTGGTCATTCTACTTTCTAATAGAGTCGTGAGTTCCAGCAGCTACGGGTGAGAAATCCATACTTGAAGAAATTAGATGTATGATATTTTGAAGGAGAAATCCGCTTTCAAAGAAAAGATCTTTTGTAGCGACCCAGACCCAAAATCGGTCGAGAATCTACTGTGCTAGTTGTACCATCCCAAGATCATCTTGCTTTACGAGTACATTGATGAAATAATCAAAGTTCAATCACACCTGAGTTTATTACACGATTATCATATCGATTCTTTATTACAATAGAATAAATTGACGAGAAAATAACTCAAGAAATAAACTAAATAAAGCTGAGGCGTGAAGAATAGCGAGACCATCCGACTCCATAGGGCATTGCAGCGTGGATCGTAGCCTCACTCCTGATCGAGAATACTCCTCTGCAACATAAGGCGTTGCAGCCATGTAGGTCACATTTTGAATATGCAGCAAGTCATGAAGAGAGAATAACAATAAAATTATTAACACTATATGCAATTTGGTACATGGGGCTCTAAGTTTCCACTGTTTTGCGAAAGCCAGTTTTCCTACAACAATGGACTTGTTTGCAAATACTACAAAATATTGGTAGTTATTGAGATGGTTCCACCAACCAATGTCTCATTCCCAATTATTAAATAACCCCTCAATTAATTTATTAATTTTTTGGTGTTGAGATATCCAAAATACTCCAAGTTCGAGAGGCTCAAATTGTCCGTAACGAGGACACGGCTAACCGATTAGATCTTCACTCTGCGGAGGTTGCGCACTTTACGCAAGATTAGTTCCCTCCTTTAAGTCTTACACTTCACGGTGTTTGAAGGCAGGACGAAACAAGCAGAGGGTCTTAGAAGAGTTCCTCAGCCCTTGCAGTACCCATCAATCCTACCGTTCTTCTACATCTCGTAGTAATCGACGAGTCACCTAGGGTTGACCAAGCCAGAGCCCATAATGGCTTGCGACTGCAGTAAGCTTCGGTCAATAGAACATACATCTCTTAGGTGGCTGGGTGAAGCTTTCATAAGATGTCATGGCTTCTCCATGCATCCCGGCCAACGGAGTTTTCTCGGGTGCCGTCAACCGTCCTCCACCCGTGGTGAATTTGAAGTCCATCTTGAGCTTGAAGTCATGGGTTGTCATCATCTTGACTCTCACATCTCCCTTATGAATCACTCAACCAACCCGTCTCTGAGCAAGCAAAATAAACTACTTCGTCCCGGCCATGGTAACAAGAGTTGGTTTCATCCTACCTCATGATACTACTCAAGAACATAACTTAAATTCTCCTACTGCATGCATGGTGGGGTATAATTTCTAATGCAATAAAATCATAGGTATTGTAAAATAAATCATGATCAAATGACTTGCCTTCACAGCGATCTTGAAAGCTAGGGACTACGGTAGCAAGCTTCACCTTGAAATTCTACGAGACAAACAACAATCATATAAGCATAAGAGCATAATCAATTAACATAACAGCATGCTAACATAAAACACACAAAACAACGGACCAAAACCCAAAGAAAACGAAGAAATCCAAATCAATGTCTTCACCACATCATACAACAACCAAGAAATAGTTTTACAACCAAAATTTTCTTAACAGAACATAAGCATGGGTTTGCTAACTAACAGAGAAAACATCATGCAACTAGAGCAAAAGAATCACATCAAAAGCTATTATAGAACTCTATTATGCCTATAACAATCCTAGCAAAAAAATAAAATAAAATTTTATTTATTGTAAATAAAGTTCATGTACTAAACTAGAAACTAACCTAAAATAAACTATCACATAGGAAAAATAAATTATTTGCTAAATAAAACAATAGGAAAACAGTAGCTAGTTAAATAAATAAGAACCACATGATTTTGATTAAAACTATTTTTTATTAAATCTAAAATGCCCAAATAAACTCCTACGGTTGAAGCAAGGTCAAAACAAAGTAGTGACAAAAGAATCACTAAAATAAAATAATCCTAACTCATTTTATAACAGAATTACTAATCAGTCTAAATCTAAAATAAAACAATTTCTAATAATTTTAACATGACTAAACATATTTTCTACAGAAACTACAACAAATTTGCAAACTAACAAAAAAATAATCAATTAAAAATATTAAGTCGATTAAAAGATATGGATTTTACAAAACTGAAACTATTCTGTAAAAAAAAAGAAACGAAAATATAAGTAAAAAGAAAAACTGGTGCTAATGGGCCTATCTAGCAGCTCGAAGTAATATAGCTAAAAGCAGCGCGAGATTAAACAGTGGGCGGTCTAAACTAAACCTAAATAAAACGGAACTAAACCGGGTTCTTTCAAACCTACCGCGGGTGATCTAATCTAAGCGTAGATTTTAGATCCTAGCAGTGAGGCATCTCCCGACTTACCGCGTGATCGTGGCGGCAGCTGACTCGAGCGGCGGCAGTGGTGGCTCTGGTGATGGGGGCTGCGGCCGAGCCTTGATGGAGTCTTGGCCAGGCGGGGTGCTCAGCTGCACAGCTGCCGACAGCGTGCTGGGTAGCTACGGCGACTGCGTTGGCGGATGAGCTGGGAGGCGGAGATGAAGAGGTTGCACGCCTGGCAAGCTTGCAGCGGCTGAATCCTGTCGGCTGGAAGCTTATGCTCTCAAGCCTTCCGGCAAGCTCCTCTTGCGAGGTCTTGTGCTGAGTGATCTTCGAAGCAAGCTCCTCTTGCGGGGCCTTAAATACTTTGATCTTGAATGGCTCAAAAAAGGCCTCGGAGGACCTTAGGGTCACTAGGCAAGCCCTGCCCGCGAGGGAATGCTAAACTGCCCGTGCAGTTCGGGATACTGGTACCCCCCACTCTAGTACACCGACAGGGCAGCGATGGGAATCTTGGATGATGGCCAGCCCGATCCAGCAATATCGCGTGGTGAAGAAGGGCAATGCAGCAGCAAAAGCTCTTTAGTCAGTCTTGCGATCATAGCCAGGACTCGAGAAAGAAGCCCGCTATCCGTGCGGAGAGCTGCGGTAAGCGAGGCAAGTGTTCTTGGAATGGCTGGGCGTAAAAGGCGCGTGCCCGGTGAATCGGGTTAAAGTGAAAGTCACCAAAAAGTGGCGGAATGCTCTAAAACCAATTCACTTGAGTGAGGCAGAGGAGAGTGGAATTTCATGTGTAGGGTGAAATTATTGGGTCTCTGAAAGGCAAAAAGAGCAGCTCTCGGGTCCCTACCTTGTTTGGGTCTGAAAGCATGGGGAAGCGAGTGAGGAATAGATACCTGGTAGTCCATGCAGTAAGCGATGAGTGTTCGCTCTTGGTCTGCGGATCGATGGCCCGACTAGCAGCGTGAAACACTCCTTTGAGAATCGGTCCCAAGACCAAAACTCAAAAAGGATTCTGAGGGGCCTGCTGGCGGTGGAGCATGTGGTTTAATTGATACAACCGCCAAAAACCTTACCCCTTGACATATGAACAACAAAACCTGTCTTATGAGATGGTACTACTTTCATCACAGGTCTGCATGGCTGTAAATCAAGTATCGTGAGATGTTTGGTCAGATCTATAATGAGTGAAACCCTCATTTTGTGTTCTGAGACATGCGCCTATAGAAAGTGCCACGAGTGGCGTGCAGGCGCTACTACTTGATTGAGTGCCCGCACGTAGTTGTGCTTTGACAAAATTTCACCATTGGGGCGGTGCCTTTCCAAGCACTTTCGTGTGAACCAAAGTCGTCATGAAGACCCACGGAGACCTACCTATAGTGGCGTCAAAGTACCCGGTGCATGGAGGTTTGGTTGAAATTGTTCACGGCGTCGAGTTGGCGGTGGAGGAAGACTCGGCATGAAGGCGGAAAAATGGTGTGGAGCGTGGTGGTAGCGAAATGCGCCCGCTCCGAAACAAAGAAAAGGTGTATGCGCGCTCACGAGGACTGCGGTGAGATCTTTGGAGGAAAGGTGGGGATGAGCGTCAAATCTGCATGGCCCTTATGGGCTGGGCCACCACGATGCTACAATGGCAATGACAATGGGAAGCAAGGCTGAAAGCGGGGCGAATCGGAAAGATTTCCTCGGTTGGTTGTTCCTCGCGCTTCAGGAACATGAAGTTGAAATCGCTAATGTCCGGATCAGCATGCCGTGGTGAATATGTACCGGGCCTGTACACACACCGTCACCCCACAGGAATTGGTTTTGCCGAAGCATCGGACCAATGATCACCCATGACTTATGTACCACTAGTGCCACAAAGGCCTTTGGTGGTCATATTAGGCGCATACCACCGTGGGGTCTTATTGGGTGAAGTCGTAACAAAGGTAGCCGTGGGGAACGTGGCTGGATTAGATCCTTCAGCGATGAAATGCCCTCACCAGCTAAACTAAGGACCTCAACGGTATAAACATGTAGATTTCTACTTTTCCATTTCCTTCTTGTTTATCAATAACCAATCAAGACAAACCGAACTTTCACGGTGAGGCGTGAAAACCGATCCCATTCCGACCTCGATATATATGTGGAATGCGTCTTGCACCATATGCTGAAATTGTTAGGGAGACATGGTCAAAGGAGAAAGAGCAAAGCGGATGCGCTAACATAGCGGCTTCAGCGTAGTTGCTCAAAATAGTATAAAATCAAAAAGAAAACTAAAGAAAAGCGTTAAGCATTGGACTCAAAATCCAAATTGTGCTAGTGACAAGAAAAAAGCGAATATATGGAGAAATATTGGTTTTGGTAGTTGGTAAAGGACTCTAAATCCTTTGATTGGTTCGATTCCTAACAGAACAAATAATGAAATGAATGAATGAAGCCATGGCCATGCCTCGGTAAGAAGATGAGGAGCGGTTTGGCGCTCCACGGTTCATGGGATCCTAACATGATGGGAAATTAGATATTATTCTTTGTAAGTCCATCCAATGGAATAGGTTAAGGAGAAAGAAAGGAGAAAACTAAAGAGAAGATGGGCGATGGGTAGGCCGGTATCCGAATCAAATAAGAAAAAAATAGCTATTTCATCAAATCTCGATTGTGGGTGTGAAGTGGAAAAACATTTGTGGCAGCATAGGTGAAAATCCTCTTCGCAGGCCTTTTGGACTCAATCAAATGGAAAGTGGTTCGAATCCACCTCGAGCGAACAATGAAAAAGGCGCCGACGGTGCTGAAAGCTCGAGGGCTAGGAAGGATGGAAGAAAGCGACCGTTTTTCAGCTGACTACTCGAACTTTTTGTTGACGGAAATAAGCTCAGTTCAAGAGAGGTTGAGCTTCATCGGTTAGTCAACAAGGGATGAGGTTTCTTTCTGTCCTACACATTGAAACCATTCTGGCTTGATCTTGCGATGTCGTCAAATCATCCAGCGACATGGAAACCATTTGGGTGGTAATGGCCTCCGATGATTTTCTATGGAACCATACCACTGGTCATCTATGATTAGACGTGCCGCTTCACTAGACTTTCTGAACCATCATTTGATCCCCAGTCGTGACACCACTTTCTAAACAAAGTTTCCAAAATCAATGCGGAACCAAGCGTGAGAAATTCATCATAGTAATTATTAGTGAAAACCAAAGTGGAGCGAGAGAGAGCAATCGATTACAATGAAAAAATTGTTGAGGAATCATGTTGAAGAACAACATTACTGTGTCATAAATATAGTATATAGAGATTTTTCATGTATCGGCCTTTTGATTCAATTATGAAAGTATGCTGTCTTGGACTTGCTGAATTCTGAAAGTGCAAGCCGGACGGATGATCGGACCTTACAACAAACTCAAAAAGTATTCTATCTTTGGTGCATGCTCTTGACAAGCATTGTTTCCGGTCTAGTGTGTCAAATCGGGTGTGAAGTGTCCTTCTAGGTTACGGCTGGTAGGCGGAAGGACTGAAAATCCTCTTTAGTTTCACGCATGGGACTCTAAATCCCAATTCTGCGCTAGCTCGTTCTGTGAGCGAACAATGAATGAATGTGGGCGGTCAACGGGTAAGCCTATGCCGGAAAAGAAAGGACTAGGGAGGATTGAGAGAAGCTTTCAGTGGAAAATGAAAAAAAAGCATATCGTTCTTAGAAATTGTGGAATTTGACTCGATTAGAGCTATGGTTTAGCATCCGGAGGAAGTTTTGTAAAAGCAAGCTGGAAGAATTTCTCGGATAACAGTGAGCTTATATAACATGGGTGCGTGTTATAAATGCTTTGGCTAAACCTATTGATGGGAGGCGAAATTGTAGCTTCGAATCTAAGCAATTGAATCTCCTGCTCCAAGAAGAATTTCCGGCGTTCATATCTGAACCTCTTCAACGGCTTATTGATATCGATTCGATGATCCTATAGGCGCAGTCGTGAGTTCATTATTGGAGCAGACGGTGGCAAAACAGCGGTATACAGATACAATTCTCAATCAAAAGGGCAGGTGTAATATGTGTTTATGTAGCTATCGGTCAAAGAGCATCCTCCGTAGCTCAAGTAGTAACTACTTTCCATGAGGAGGGGCCATGGAATACACTATTGTAGTAGCTGAAATGGCAGTTCACAGGTACATTACAATACCTCGCTCCTTATCTGAGGAGCATGCAGCTGAGTATTTTATGTACCATGAGCAGCATACTTTAATAATTTATGATGATCTCTCCAACAGGCACAAGCTTATCGTAAATGTCCCATCTATTAAGAAGACCTCCCGGCCGTGAGGCTTATCCGAGGATGTTTTTATTTGTTTTCACGCATTTTAGAAAGAGCCACTAAATTAAATTCTCTTTTAGGAGAAGGAAGTATGACTTTACCAATAGTTGAGGCTCAATCTGAGACTTTTCACGCCTATATTCCTACTAATCTAATCTCCATTACAGATGGACAAATATTCTTATCTGCGGATCTATTCCATGCGAATTAAATCTCTTTTAAATTTCCACCAAAGGGCTCGGAATTTGGGGCTTGGGGAATAACCTCTTCAATGCTCTTTTGGATTCACAATTCCTCCGGGCACATGGGTCTTGAATTGGCCTTTCCCGAAAACTCCTAAAATTCTGTTCTTCTCGGGTTGCATTAACGATTTCTTCCCCTGGGGCGAATGGACTTTTGAAACCATCTATTTTCCTTAAACTTCAACCAATCCTGCCGGATACATCCAGTCTTTCCTCTTGGGTTCGGGAAATTTGTTTTCCGATTTGGGTTCTAACCTAACCCCATCATTTCACCTCCCGGGGCCCGGGTAAACTAAGGGTTCTGGGGAATTTTTTCCAATTTGAAGTGAATCGGCCAGTCAAAAATACCTCTGGGTGAATTTAAAAACTTCCAACCCGATTTCCACTACTTTTAATTGGTTCACGACCAAAAGGGTTATTCTTTGTGGTTATTCTTCCACCCGGTCGGGCGATCTGGCTTCCCCTGTTTCCACTTGAAATAGGGAGGGTTGGATCTCGGCCCAGGGCGTCTTTGCCACCCGCCATTCGTTTCCATTGCCCTTGTTTCCTTGGGTTGTTGTTTCCTCCAGGTTATTCCCCGGAGATGGGTTGCCCTCCGTTGGGCATCCCTTTGAGTCCCGGTTGTCTTCCCCATTTGCTTCCATTTGTGGGTTGCCTTCGTATGGGGCCTTGTTACCGCTCCGGTAGTTGTTGAAGGTAACCATTAGCTGCATTCAATCTCATTGGTCCCTTGAAACTTTTCCCTTTCTGCATCGGGCCCACATCATCGGGGCATAGCGAGCTAACTTTGAACTCATCCGTCTTGCTTACGATGCGGTTCCCTGGCGTAAGTTCGGAACTCCTTCTTCACACTCATGGCTCCGGTGAGACATGGCGGTGAAACCTGGAACTGATCCCGTGATGGTGGCGATGGGATAAGTGGCGGTGTAGTTCTCCCACCAAGAGGCTGGGTCCATGGTGATGTGCGACAGCGCACCTTCTCCATCTTGCATCCCGGTGGCCTCCTTCCGACCTTGCGGAATCGCCGGCCTTCGGCTCGGTCTGCTAGAAAAACTTTGGGGTTCAGCCTTAGGAAGCGGTCAAGTTGTCAGCAGGGGTGGTGGCGGTGGATTGTTGTTGTTGTTGTTATTACGGATGAGCATCGCATGAGGGCATTCCTCTTTGGATGCTGGGTGAGCTCCGGAAAGTTGAGACCGGGGTCACGTCTGGAGGCATCGATGTTTTGGAGTGGATGAGAAAATTAGAATAGAACAAGGGTCTAATGAGAAAATATCGTACCCAAATGAATGCACAAACATAATCACACCAATCATTTATTCAATCCACTCAAACATGGTTAAATCTCGGATTACAAATTCTCACGACTAATCGAAAATAACGGCCCTAAGCGATCGGCGGAAAAAAAAATAACATGGCGGTCGACTAAATGTCTTCATCAATTATCCTTCGTCCTAGTGCGGCGTCCTCCGGTGTGGCGTCCTCGCGCGGCGCCTCCTCTTCGGCTTTCTTGGTGGAGCTCTCTTCATAATCCTGTTCATTGCTCACGATTGTCATCTCCCTTGGAAAAGGTCTTCTCCGTCCATCTTCTCCTCTAATGCGCGACATCCATCTTCACTTGTCGACTCTCTCCATGAAATCCTTGATTTCTTCTTCATGATCAAGGAATCTGTGTGCTTTCTCC
>JAHIAM010002594.1:0-23355 GCA_021605205.1 Aegilops longissima
ATCCGGGAAGGAGCAAGCGAAGGAAAGATCACGTTGCGGTGACATTTGGCGGCGAGTTGAACTTCGGGGCTGAGAGGGTCACTTTTGGCGTTCTGACTTTCCATTGCCTTACAATGGGATACTCGGCCGTCTTTTCGCCAAATTCATGGCGGCCTCTCACTATGCATACAACATCTTTGAAGATGCGGGCCCGATAAGTGTCATCTCTGCCCTGGCGACAAGAAGGATGCTCTTATCTGCGCCGACAAGATTCTCCGGGAAGCGAGGCGCAGCAGATCGCAAGTCACTTGCCGTTGAAGCTCCGGGCGAAGAAGAAGACCAAGTCCGGCAAGAGTTCGATGCCCCTCCGGCAAGCGCACCTCTTGGTGCTGCGCTACCGTCGAGGCGCACCATCGAGCTCCACCGGCAAGTACAAGAAGGCGGTGGCAGCTCCACCAGAGACCAAGAAGGTGTCCGCCAAGGAAGGCGGCACGCTGGTGGTACCTTCACCATCGGTGCCACTCTCGACCCTAAATAGGAAGCGGCTCGTTGCTTTCCTGGTAACGTCGGCGTGTTTGCATGGCAACCGTCGACATCCCGGTGTTCCCGGAAAGTAATTGAGCACCATCTTGCCGTCTGTCCTCATCGCGGCCCGTCAAGCGAAAGTCGAGGAAGCGAGCGGTGGGCGCCAAGAATTCATCGCGAGAGAAATCAAGAAATTGGAAGCAGCAGGCCTTGTCGGAGGTGCTCCATCCTCGTGGTTGGCCAATCCTGTAGTCGTGCGCCAAGGCAAGCGGAAATGGAGGCTTTGTATCGACTTTACCGATGTTAATAAAGCTTGTCCCAAGACCCATTTCCTTGCGCGCATCGATCAGATTGTTGACTCCACGGCGGGTGTGACTTGCTTTCATTTCTTGATGCATACTCAGAGATACCATCAGATCTTCATGGCAGAAGAAGATGAGGAAGACCGCATTCATCACCCCATGTGGCACATCTTGTTTTGTACGGATGCCTTTCGTTTAAAGAATGCTGGTTCAACATTTGCAAGAGTAGTCCATGGCGCTTTTGAGCGCAAATACACAGAAATGTGGAAGCCTACATGGATGACATAGTGGTCAAAAGCAAGGACAAAGCGACTCTGATTCAAGATTTAGACGAAACCTTTGCAAATCTGCGCAAGATCAACCTCAAGCTTAACCCGAGAAGTGTGTGTTTGGAGTCCCCTCCGGCAAGCTTCTCGGTTCTTCATGTCTCAGCGGGGAATTGAAGCCAATCCCGACAAGATCAAGGCCATTGAGCAGATTGAAGCACCAAAGCGCGTCAAGGATGTCGAAGACTTGCGGTTCGCGTAGCTGCTCTCAGCGGTTTATCTCTGGAGTCTGCTGGCGCATACATCATTTTCAGAATATTGAAAAAGGCAGGTCAATGAAATGGACTCGAGCGGAGGCTGCGCTGCAGGACTTAAAGAGATACATGTCCTCCACTCCAACACTTATCGCACCTAAGCCACAAGAGAAGTTCTGCTGTATATAGCGGCAACCAATCAAGTGGTTAGTGCTGCGTTAGTAGCGGAGAGGGAGGCGGATGATGAGCTAGCAACCACGGCGGATGCATCCAGCGACAAGCAAGGGCTTCACCGGCAAGCTCTGGTCCCGACAAAGATGGATCTGCGTGGCGTGTGAGAAGATCGAGAAAAGAATGGTGCAGCGCCCAGTTTACTTTGTCGGTTCCCTTTGCGGGAGGCTAGGTCAAGGTACTACGGTGTCAGAAATTGCTTTTCGGCCTTCTCATGGCCTCGAGAAAGTTCGCCATTACTTCCAAGCACATGAGATCCACGATCGTCACTCGTTTTCCGCTGAAGAGGATCTTGCGAAATCCGAAGCAGCAGGCAGGATTGTCGGTGGGCCTTTGGAACTGTCAAGCTTTGGCCTCAAGTTTGAGATCACTTCAACTATCCAAAGCGAGCATTGGCGGAGTTCATAACAGAATGGGCGCCAACACAAGATGAAGAAATTCGAAACAAGCATCCCGTCAAGGAAGCAAGCAAGAGTGGCTGATGTACTTTGATGGTGCCTTCTCGCTGCAAAGGCGCCCGATCTTGGCGTGCTACTTGTTGCACCACGGAGAGCACCTCAAGTCGTAGTCGGATGCACTTTCCCAAGGAGCAAGCAACGAACAATCTTGCAGAGTATGAAGGTTTGCTTGCGGCCTCGAGATCGCAGCAGACCTTGGGATCAAGAAGCTCATTGTCGGGGTGACTCACGACTTGTCGTCCGCCAAGTAAACAAGAGTTATCGAGTCCGTTGATGGAAGCTTCGTTGATTAAGTGAGAAAGCTAGAAGAGCACTTTGGCGGCCTACGGATGGAATATGTTCAAGAGCTCGAGCGACATTGCGGATGGCTTTGTCGAAGTCGCTCCGCCGATTACAATGGAACCAGGGATCTTTGTGCTCAAGCTGACTCAACCATCGTAACTCCATCAAGCTGGGCCAGAACAAGAAGAGGAAGTTGATTTCGGTGGCTATTTTCGTGAGCTCCCGAAGCCGCCGCCAGAAGGTCCCCAAGATCAACACCAAGAGTCTTGAGGCGATCTGCTCCGACAAGCCCTAGGGTTTGTTCCGTTGAAGCGAGCGCTCCCGACAAGTTTTGCTCCGGCAAGCTTGCGAGGCGTCAAGCTCGGTGAGCCGCGAGTTCTCGCCGTAAGCGGATGTTCCCGCGGCAGCAGATGTGCCTTTAGTCCTTGTTGTCGAGCCGCAAGCTCCGGCATGGGCTGTGATTGTCCATTTCCTTGACGGAGAACTTCCGAAGAGCAGAAGAAGCGGAAAGAGTAGCCGGCGGTCAAGTATGTACCAGTTTGTCGACAACACTGTGCAAAAGAAGACTCAACGGTGTGAAATTGAAGTGTATTCATCGGGAAGGCGGACGAAGCTGTTGGCGAGAGATACATGGAGGCATATGTGGTCACCACATTGGCGCCAAAACACTTACCGGCAAAGCGTTCGGCAAGGTTTCTTTTAACCGACAGCCCTCCGGGATGCAAGCTGCACAAGTAACCAAGTGTGAAGCGTGCGGTTCCATTCCAAGATGATACACCAGCCAGCTCAAGCTCACGGACAATCCCTTTATCTGGCCATTTTGATGCGGGGCTTGACATTCTCGGCCCCTTTCCCGATCTGTCGGGGCTTTGATACTTATGCGTTGCAATCGACAAGTTCACAAAGTGGCGAAGTGGAAGCGATGAGGAAGGTGGCAGCACGGTCGGCGATCAAGTTCTTGGTCGATTGTTTGCGTTTGGGATCCCTAACGGGATCATCACCGACAACGACACGCCAGTCTAAGCCGCACCTTCATGCGATCGTCCAAGATCTTGGCGCCAAGGTCTGCTTAACCATTGCTCATCCAGAAATGCGGTCAGCGGAGAGGGTGAATCTTTGAAGTGCTTTGCGGACTCAAGACCAGGACTTCGACAGGCTGCACAAGTGCGGAAGAAACTGGATTGAGGAGCTGCGGTGGTTCTTTGGTCGTCGGGGCGGCGCCGTCGAGCCTTGGCGAGACACCTTCGCTCTAGTCTATGGGCGAGGCAGTTCTCCCCACGGAACTTCGTATCGGGTCACCTCGAGTGCTCGCTTATGATGAGCTTGAGCAAAAGCGGTTGCGACAAGATGGCGCTGCTGCTCCTCGAGGAGGACCGTCTTGAGCTGCTATGCGAGCTGCTCGATATCAACAAGCTTTGCGCCGCTACCATAGGCGCAAAGTTAATGCGAAGTCTCGAGGAAGGCGACCTTGTTCTTGGTAGCGTTCAGTCCGCCAAGAATTCCAACAAGTTGGCGCCGAAGTGGGAAGGCCCTTATCGGGTGAAGCGAGTCACTAGGCTGGCGCTGTCCGCCTGAGACCGAAGATGACATTCGGTGAGCAACTCACTGGAACATTGAGCATCTTCGTAAGTTTTACCCGTAGAAGGCGCGGATTGCGGAACCTGTTCCGGCAACCATCTTTATACAAGTCTTGCCGATGTTGCATGTAGTCCTTTGTTCAAAGCGGGCGCGAGACCCGTGCATAAGTAAAGCTCATGTGCTCCGCACATCTTGTCAATTCATGCTTTCTACATTTTATTGCATCGTTATCGACACTTTGTGCAGCACCTACCCCGATAAGCAATAACGAGCCGTGGGCTCCATATCTTTATTTTCTCTTCTTTCTCTTTCTCAAAGAAAGGAAGGTTCCCTCGCACACAAGTTTGCGGGGGAAAGGAGAAGAAATGGTGTGGACCAGCGTCGTTCGAAGAAGTTTAGCCTTACGGGAAGCAAGCGACAGAAAAGCTAAGTTGCTATAATTTGAGCAATCAGTTTTAAAATTTTAAGTTATCTTCCTCGAATGACCGTACTTTGTATGGAAAACACATGTGCGGAGGAACCAACTCGTAGCTAGTTAGCGCCCTTACTTTGTTTGAGCCGCTCAACAACTTAAGTGAGCTGCAACTAGTTGCGACAAGGTTTCTTGTCGGTGGCGGCACCGCCCGACAGGCTCTTGGCGTCCCTTTTCAGCGCTTCATGACTAAGGTGCTGCACCGACAAGTTCCACAGCGTGGGGCAAAAACATACAAAGGAAGGGATCAAGTAAAGAAATAACATAGCAATCATTACCGAAATAGAGTTATATTACAAGATAGCTTGTCACAGCTCTAATTGATTGTTCTCATAACATAATCAGGCGACAAGGAAAAGAAAAGCAGGCGGCCTAGTCTCGCGGTCGCCCTCAACCTCTTGATCCCGCTCACCTGTCACAATGGGTGCGACAAGGGTCTTGGCGCCTCCACATCAGCATCCGCGGCAAGGACTTGAGGGCGTTGGTGAGGTTGAGGCTGGATTGTGGAAGGCCACCTTCATCGGCACCTTGAAGAGCTCCAGCGCAGATCTGGCGCGACTCGTCGACCGATTGTTTTGGGATCTCTTCCCGGAGTCGCTGGAGGGCCGTCGCCACGCCTTTGAAGAACAACCTGAGCTTGGCGCTGGGTTGGAGGTGCTCATCGGAGGAATATCCAAGATCCACCATCCCGGTGCGCCCGGCTCCACAGCCGATGGCTGCGGCAACATCCACGAGACCTTCGGTCCAGTGCTCCACATTCTCCCTGAAGGTGTTCTGGGCGGCAGCAGCGCTCGCCAGCAACGCCTCGTCGGCCTTGATCTTCTCCTTCAAGGCCACCTCATGCTCTCTGGCTCCGTCCAGCGTCTGAGTCAAGGTGGTCAGCTTCAACTCAAGATCTGCGTTGGAGTCCTTGGCGGCGCTGAGTTCCTTGCTCCTTCGGCGAGGCGGCCTGCAGCTCGCCAAGAGTGTGGCGTCCTTCTCGGCGCTCACGCTTGAGTGCAACAAGCTCCTCGCCGCTCTCCTTGAGATTAGCCTCCGGCTGCACCACCTTCGTCTCCAGCTCCTTCTTGGCGGCCTCGGCGGCTGCGGCGGCATCCTTTGCTTCCTTGAGAGCCCGCCAAATGTTTGCTCATGGCGTGGCAAGATCCTCCTCGTGGCTGTCAAGGTTAACCTTCCGCTGCGCCAACTTCGCCTTCTGCGAGACAGCTTCTCGGCGGCAATCCGATGTTGCTCCTCGGCTTCAGCCTTCTCGAGGAGGAAGGCTTTGCGCTCCTCGGCGAGTCGCTCCGCTCCTCTGCCAGGACCGGAGAGCTTCTTGGTTGAGGCCGGAGCTCCTCCGCGCTTCTCGATGTCTGCTCCGCCTTGCGACAAGCGCTTCCGGGATTCAGCTTGGCTTGTCGGGCGCGATAGGCGACAACGGCTTCGTGTGCTGCTCCTCCTCGAGACTTCGCCGCTGCTGCTGCTTGGCGCGTCGACCAGCGTCGGCCAGCGGGCGAGCAACTCTTCATCAAGGTCTCTCCTTGACCGGCGCCACAGGCTCGGCGCCCGGGGAGCTTGATGAAACGCCATCGCTGGCCTTGAGATAGGCGTCGGGTTTGGGGCTCTTGAACTGATCTGCTGCAGCGGCGGCGGAGGATCGGTGGTCGGCGCGGCGCTGGCGCTCCTGCGACCTCGGGGCCGTCGGTCACGATCGCCGGACCCCTCGCCCGGCTTCTGCGGCGGCGCTTTGGCGGCCTCTTCGCCCGGCGAAGTCGTCGGCGCCCGACCTCTTCTTCGATAAGCGGCGGCGTCGTCGATGTGCAGCGCCGTCCTCTTCGCCCGGCGACCTCGATCTCCATCGGCTCTATGGCGGATGGATCGGCGACCGGAAAGAAAGAAAAGTCAAGAAAATAAACAAAAGAAGATCGAGAAGAACACAAGGGAAGTTTTCAGCGAGGATTACACTAGGATCTGCAGCCGTGGTCTCAACCACCGGTCATTGGCGCTATCCCTTGCGGAGAACTGCCCCTTGCGGAGAAGTCTCCCTTGCGGAGGCGGCTCTCCTTGCCGGGAATCCTCCTTGGCGGTGTAGTCGAAGCAGATGGCATGTCGGGAGGCGGCGGGGCACTCTGGTGGGGCTGCTCTGCTCCTACACAAACCGATAGTCGAGATATCAGCCAGAAAGAGCACCCATGCTTGCGCCCTAACAGCGGAAAGTGAACCATATACTTACGATGGGGGCTGCGGCTTGGGGGCTGCTGAGAAGAGTTGCGGATCCGGCAAGGAGGTCTCGGCAGCGCCTCCCTCTTGTCGCGGTGGGTTCGTCCTCGATGACAATCACGGGTCCTTGGCTCTCTTGACGCTCTGGGCAGCGTCACGAAAAGGAATGGGTTGAGTGAAGCCGTCAGATACAAGACAAAACAACAAATTGAAGAACTACAAATCTGACAAAGAATCTTACTCTTCTTCTTCCTCGTCGGAGCTGAGTGCGGAGAGATCAAGTCTGGCTCGCCTCCGGTCGGCGAGGCGGAGGTGGGTTCCCTTGGCGCTTGGCGGGAAGCGAAGCGGTGGTGCAGGGAGGCCTCGCTCCGGTTGCAGCGGCGTGAGGTGCTCCGTAACCTTGATGCTTGCAGCGGTGGAAGCGCGTCGCCGCGGCTCGGCGGCTGTTGGCCCGTCTGCCGCCCGCTCGTCCCGACTTTGCGGAGATGCCTTCTTGGTGGAGCTGGGGCTCCGCTCGCGGCAAGCTGTCTGCGAAGGTGGGGAGGCGCCCTCGGCGTGAGCTCACTCGACTCAGCCGGGCCCGACAAGCTCTTCCTCACGGCGAACTCCCTCGCTCGACAAGGCTTGCCGCC
The DNA here is from genome assembly GCA_021605205.1 of Aegilops longissima. Classification (NCBI taxonomy): domain Eukaryota; kingdom Viridiplantae; phylum Streptophyta; class Magnoliopsida; order Poales; family Poaceae; genus Aegilops; species Aegilops longissima. Next base: position 7,179 of record JAHIAM010002594.1, read on the forward strand.
TCTGCTGCCTCTGCCTCCTCCACGGTGAATCCGAACTTCGCCCGCGGCGGCTCTGCCGCCTCTTCCGGCCCTGGTGGCGTCGCGCATCTCATCGCCGGTGGTGTCACGGGTGAGGCTCTTACATTCATCGGGCGGACCGGCACTTCTACCGGCTGTCAAAGAACTCCCGCGCGGCGTCATCTGCGGGCTCTTGCCAAGTTGGGGCGATTCCATGCGAGTCGCGCCGGCATCATTACGCGGATGCGGTCGGCGAGAATTGTTACTGTGAGCGACACCCTCGGCAACCTGAACATTTCGGGATGATCGGGATCGGGCTTGAACAGTTCAAAACGCCAGCGTCGGTTCGGGGCAGTGAAGTTGAAGTTGAGGCCGGGCGCAGCCTCATGATATCCGCCGCGTGCGGAACTCCGGTAGGTCTCCTCGTCTCCTGCAAAGAAGCGTCTGGGCGCGAAAAGTCTGCGCCAAAGGTGCCTCGGTGAGCCCGGCAAGTCTAAGGCGTAGGATCCGGGTGACGGCAATCTTCAGCCTAGCGTCTTCCGGGGCCACGTTGCTCCAATCATTTCCGCACACTATTGGGGTTTGGCGCTGGGCGGTAAATGGCTGCGGGTTCTCCTCGACGATCCAGCACCAATCTGCCCTCCATTCCTCCCACTTGCTGCGGAGCTCTCCCTCCAGATAAGCTTCCTTCTTGCCAATCCTCGAGATCCAAGCGATTCCACCGGTAAGAGGCTCCCCTCTCTCAACTCGGGGCATAAAGAAGTGGCGGAAAAGAGCTACGTTGGGATAGACTCCGACAAAGTTTTCACAGAGATGTGCAAAAACTGCCATGGTCAGAACGGCATTGGGGGTGAAATCAAGGAGGCGGAACCCGTAGGTGTTCATGATGTCGCGAAAAATTCAGAAAAAGCGGGCGAGCCCGCGATGAAAACTTGTGCGAAGAAGGGATATCCGTTCGGGCAGTTCAAGCAGCAGGTGGGAGTACCTTCGTGCGCAGCGGATCGCTCGCGTCTCCGTCGACTAGAAGAGGTAGTAGTACTCCCTCGGATCCGCCAGCGGCCGGTGAGGGGAAGATTGCCGCTCCGCCATGGCGCCGCGAGCAGCTGCGCCTCGGCCGACTTCACGGCCTTCCCTTGTCGACTTTGAACCATGGCGGAGGTGGTGGGGAGATCGGCGGCGTTGGTGGTGCTGGTGGCGATGGGGGCGGGCGCTGCTCTCTTTTCAGCCTTGGGAAGAAGGGAGCGGCGGAGGTTTTTCGAATTGGACAAGCAAGCTGGCGAGATGGGCGAACTGCCCTGTTTCCCTTCCTTATAAAGAGGAGGCGGACGTTCCGCTTTTCGAATAAAGAAACCACCACGATCTCTCCCGACGCCGCATTCGGTAGCGTGCCGTTAAATGGAGGCGTGGTGGGTCGAAATGAAATTCTGGCGTAACCCAAGCGCGTGTGCTCGTGCCCTGTTTTGGGCTGGCCAGGCCCAGCGCTTCGGCACCGTGTGTAGCCCGAGCCGGGGCTCTGTCCGGTGTACTAGGTAGGGTACCCTAGTATCCCGAAGGCGTACGCAGGCAGTTGCAGCACCAGCGGCAAGGCTTGCGGGTGACCGTAATATAACACCCGGAGTAACTTTCCATATTTGTAACTCCAACTCTTGCCATTTTCGGCATTGTGATATGATATTCCCTCCGTGGTTGGGTTTTCTTCATTTTGCATTTTGTCCATGTCATGCATTTTATATCATGTCATCATGTGCATCGCATTTGCATACGTGTTCGTCTCATGATTCGAGCATTTTTCCGTTGTCCGTTTTGCAATCCGACCTCCTATCTCCCCGGCGGCCCTTTTACGTTTTTCCATGTGCGGGTACTAAACCTTCTCGGAATGGACGAGGTTTGTCATGTGGCCTTGGTATACCACCGTAGACCACCGGTCAAGTTTGGTCATTTGGAGCTCGTTTGGTACTCAGCGGTTAACGCACTCGCAAAGGCCTCTTTTAAGTTGCAGCCCAACACCCCTCAAAATAGTCCAATAACCCATCTAAGTCACTTCCATGCTCTCCGTCGTTCGATCACGATCGTGTGGTAACTACACCTCATTTGGACTCTCCTAGCTCCCTCTATGCCTATTTAAACACCTCCCGTCTAAATCCGGGTCTTCTTCCCGAAACCCTAAAATTCATCCAGCGCCCGTCTGGACCGTCCGCTGCCGGGAAATCGCCCGCCGCCGCGCGCCCAATCGCCAGGCGCCACGTAGCCACCGCCGCCGCCCGCGCCGCCCGGAGCCAGCGAGCCGGATCGGGCCCCAGGCCCATCTCCTCCCAGGGCCGAGCCCCAGCTCCGCCGCCTCTCCGCGCCGGCGGCGCCACCAAGCCCGCCGGCGCCACCTCCCTCCGCCGGCGCCACCTCCCTCCGCCGGCGCCCCTGCCCCGGCCGCCTCCTCTCCCTCCGGCGAGGAGCCGCCCGCCGCCGCCGCCCTCGATCGGGCCGATCCCGATCGGATCCGGAAGCCCGTTGACTTTCTTCCCCCCTCAATTTCTTCTAAGTATTTTTGCATCCTGTTAATATTTCGTGGCATCTTTATCGTAGCATAACTTTGCATCTGTAGATCCATTTTGCGCGTATAATATATCAAAATGTTCGCCTCGAAGAGTAGATCATTTCATCTCATTGCATCATTTTCATTTGAGCTCATCTTGATGCCCGAAATGCTGTTGGAAGAGGGCTATGTGATGTTAGTTTACATTTCTTAACAGAACTTGCACTTTTGTTATTTTGCTATGATTGATGTGTGCACCCTATGAATTTGAGTCCTACATGTGTTTTGTAATATGCCATGCCATCTTTCCAGGGGTGTATGCCATGTATTTTGTGATCTATGTGGTGACTAGCACAAGCATGCAAAGTAGGTGTCTGATGTTGCTGTTTTCAGCCCTGTTTCTTGATATTTTGATGCCATGTTAACTTGATGCTACCGAGAGATCCATGCATATTTTGAGATACTTCAGTAAGGATGTTTTGTTAAACATGTCTTGCTCTATCCATCCATGCCCTTGTTTGCAATTATGGAGTGCCATAGCTTGAGTCAATCGAGCTCTACTTTTGCTATCAAATGTTTCTGGCAGATTGTTTACATGTTATTCAATTTTGCCAAGGTTGTTGTGGTTGATCCATGTATGCTATGTTATTGTTCTTGCCATGTATGTCTTCTATGCCATGTCTTCTTGATGTATGTATGCTTAGTTTATCATATAAGGCTCTGTAGTGAGTGCATTGAGCTTGTAAACATGCCTACTTGTTATCTGTTTTGACATGCCATGTTGCTGAATCATTATGAAACTTGCGATATTGACATGGTTGTTACTATATTTTCTGATCCTTTTGGCTTATGGTCAGTAAGGGACTTTTGTTCTATGCTTTGAGTAGATTCATGCCATGCCTTGTTTTGCTATTATAAGTTCCTGTAGCATGTAGTTTTCTTGCTCTGAACATTGCTACGATGCTGTTTTGCCATGTCGCCTGATATTTTGTGCACTTTTGCCATGCTTGTTTGAACCTGTTATGATGTGATTTAGCGTAGCTCAGTGCTCATCTTTTGTCAAGCATCTTGTGTAGATCACTGCCATATACTTTGTTGATACGTTTGGGTGCAGTAGCTTAATTTATTGTTGCTTGCTAAGTGGTATCATCTGTTAATGGCAGATTTGTGCCATTCTTGTTTTGCTTGTCATTTCCAAACCGTGCATCCGATTCGGTGATCTTTATATGATTTCAACGAAATCATCTCATCTTTCAGTGGCATACTTGGTTTGCCAAGTTGATGCCTGGTTCATCATTTTCCTTCGGGGCGCATCGCATTGCATATCATCCGCATATCATGTCATGTTTTGCATCATGTTGCTTGTGCATTGCACCGTGATTTATTGTGGTTCCTTTGTTTGTGTTCTTGCTTTGGGTAGAGCCGGAGGCGAATGCGTGAGCGAGGAACCTGTTGAGAAGCGCTTACGAGGATCAAGCTTTGACAACTCTAAGAACATTGCGAGCAAGATGACCATACCCTCGAAATCACTTCTATCTTTGCTATGCTAGTTGCTCGCTCTTTTGCTATGCCTATGCTGCGATGCCTACCACTTGCTATATCATGCCACCCATATTGCCATGTCAGCCCTAACCATCCTTTCCTAGCAAACCGTTGATTGGCTATGTTGCCGCTTTGCTCAGCCCTCTTATAGCGTTGCTAGTTGCGGTGAAGCTGAAGTTTGTTCCTTGTTGGAACATGGAGATGTTGTTCCTTTGTGGAACATGTTTACTTGTTGGGGATATCACAATATATATCTGCTATAATTAATGCATCTATATACTTGGTAAAGGGTGGAAGGCTCGGCCTTATGCACAGTGTTTTGTTCCACTCTTGCCACCTAGTTTCCGTCATACGGTGTTATGTTCCTTGATTTCGCGTTCCTTACGGTTGGGTGATTTATGGGACCCCCTTGACAGTTCGCTTTGAATAAGACTCGTCCGGCAAGGCCCAACTTTGGTTTTACCATTTGCCACCTAAGCCTTTTCCCCGGGTTTCGCGAGCCGGGTCATCTTTATTTAACCCCGGACGGTGCTCCTTGAGTGCTGGCCCAAACCAAAGTAAACTGCGGGGCCACTGCAGGGAAACTTCGAGGCTTGGTTTTCTCGTAGGATGTCTCATCCGGATGTGCCACGAGCGAGATATGTGCAGCTCCTATCGGGTTTGTCGGCTGTCGGTGGCTTTCTGGTCTTGTTTTATTCTTGTCGAAATGTCTTGTAGTCCGGGATTCGAGATTGATCGGGTCTTCGGTAGAAGAATATCCTTCGTTGACCGTGAGAGCTTATAATGGGCTAAGTTGGGACACCCTGCGGGTAATATCTTTGAAAGCCGTGCCCGCGGTTATGAGGCAGATGGGAATTTGTTAATGTCGGTTGTAGAAAACCGAAGTTGACCTCAATTAAAATACACATCAACGCGTGTGTAACCGTGATGGTCTCTTCTCGTGAGTCGGGAAGTGAAACTGATGTTGGAGTTATGTTTGGCGTAAGTAGTTCAGGATCACTTCTTGATCGCTACTAGCTTCACGACCGTGCTTTGCTCCTCTTCTCGCTCTCTTTTGCGATGTAGCCACCATATATGCTGAGTAAACTTGCTGCAGCTCCACCTTACAACTCTGTCCTTCCTATAAGCTTAAATAGTCTTGATCTCACGGGTGTGAGATTGCTGAGTCCCGTGACTCACAGATTCTACCAAAACAGTTGCAGATTCCGATGATGCGGTCAGGTGGCCTTAACCGAGCTCAAGTGGGAGTTCGACGAGGAACATGGTCGTTACTATGTGTCTTTTCTGATGATCGATAGTGGTGCCCAGTTGGGACGATCGGGGATCTGTGTAGCATTTGGGGTATCTTCTTTTATTTTGGTTCCGTAGTCGGACCTTGAGTGTACTCTGAATGATGGATGTTTATTTATGTATTGTGTGAAGTGGCATTGTAAGCCAACTATGTATCTCTTTCCTTATGTATTACATGGGTTGTGTGAAGATTACCTCACTTGCGACATTGCTTTCAATGCGGTTATGCCTCTAAGTCGTGCCTCGACACGTGGGAGATATAGCCGCATCGAGGCGTTACAAGTTAGTAATCGAGCCTTCCCGACTTAGGAGCCCCCTACTTGATTGTTTCTGGCGTTGTTGAGTCTAGAATGGAAAATGTTTTGAGTCTTAGGATTATATATATCGGAGTAGGATTCTTTTTACTCCCAGTCCTTAAATCGCTCTGTGAGGTCTCTGGCGTAGAGTTTTGACTCTTCTCTCCTCAAATTTCACTAAATTTTTTTTAGGATCACGCGGGTATCTTGGGATCGTTCCGATGGTTTTGTGGCGAGAACATTGTTCTTGGTGCCTCGACATTTAGGGGTTGTGGCGGGTTCGGGGAGTTGAGCTCCGAGGTGTTGTCGTCACAATTTTATCGTTGCAGTTCTGGAATACGAGTTTTACCGACATCGAAATCTCTTTTGTGCAGTTGTTGGTGAGATAACCCGATAACCCGATCTTTGAGGCGAGCTCGGGAGTATTGCCATGACTTGTATAACGGATGTTTTTGAAGGTCGAGGTACCACGATTTCGAGATTTCTTGGTTATGTGTTGTGGATGGATACAAGCTGGATCTAGGTATTGTTAGTTTGGGTGATATATTTTGTGTCCCTGTATCCCCAACACCAGATTGCATAACCAGAAAGTTTGGGAGTTTATAGGTGGAATTCTAGTAGCTTACGGGATATCTTTCCGACGGATGTATGATTTGAGATTGGGGTTCAACGTCTAGTGGTCCGCCCATTCACGGTCGATTCTGATGGTGGTGGCGTCTTAAAGAATCCTTGGCTATGCTGATTCGGGGCGTCTTGTTTGTCATTCGTGACGTTAGCTATCGTCGTGTCGTGTGGGCCCCACCACGAACACTTTGGCGAAATCTCTATCATGTGTTTGTTCGGCTCATTCTAGAAGCCAATCTTTTGTTTTCAGTTGTGATATTGATTTGTTTCTAAGGCAGATGTTGTTTCCATATCTTTATCTAAGTGGCTTCTCACCTTAATGGGCGTGTGATGATTAACTTTGGAATTCATTCGTTCATTCTTGTTGAATGTTTATTGTGAAGACTATATGTTGCAATTTCTATCCGTTGATTTCAACTTGACTATTTGTCTATCAAAGGACTAACGGATGTCACCCTCTTGAGGATGGCTCCGCCAGCGTCGAATCCGGATCGCAATGATGGGGATCGATCGAACCCTCCACCTCCACCTCCGCCTCCGGAGGCTGGCAACTATCATGGCAGCCACCAATGCCAATGCTCGAGATGATTTTGCAGCTCTTGCAAGAAGCGTACTCGAGGGCAAGGCAGTCAAGGAAATCAAGGTCAAGGCAACAACCAGCCGCACTTTGCTACTCTCGATCAGTTCCTCTCTAATCAGCGAAGTCTTTCGGTTTACGTGTTGAGGCCACGAGCGGCTGACGATTGGCTTGTGGACATCTGCAAGCATTTTGAATGTAGCAATGTCGGACACGAGGACTTTGTCAAGTTTGCATCGTTTCAACTCAAGGATCAAGCTGCTTTGAGTGGTACCGACAATACAAAGATTCGAGAGGAGGTCGTGTCATTACAGGATGAGTTCCGCCAAGATTTGAGCTCACCACATTCGAAAAGTGTTGTTGAGAGCAAGCGTGAGGAGTTCCGCAATCTCAAGCAAGGCAACATGTATGTCTATCAATACAATATCCTGTTTCAGAAACTCGCTCGCTTTGCTAAGCAAGGCGTCCACGATGAAAAGAGTATGATCTATCAATTCGGAGGTGGTGCGAGAGAAGATCTGCAATTAGCTCTTGTGCTTTTGAGCGAGAAAAGTATGATGAATTCTACAACATGGCCTTTGAAGCAAGAAGCTGCCCAGCTCAAATGTGAGGCTTCTAAGAAGAGAATCAGGGATGCAGTTCAGTCTTCTTCTTCCTCTCAAGTGGCAGCTAAGCGGCGAAGTTCTACCTTCCTCCTCCTCCGTTCCGTCGGCCTTATCGCGAGAAGAACTCGGTGGCGTGGATCTTCCCACCGCCCAACCCAGGCTATTAGAACAAGTCTAATTCTCAAGCTCCAAGGTCAAGTGCTCCTTACCACCGTCCGCTCTACGAGGTGACTTGCAACAAATGTCGTGAGAAAGGTCACTATCGAACAAATGCTTCAACGAGGCGCCTTCCGCCTCCTCCTCTGTGAAATCTTCCAGCAATGCGGTGGTCAAGCATAATCCCAAGTCTGCAAAGGTGAACATGATGAATGCAGCTCAAGCGGAGGATTCTTGAGATGTGATCATGGGTAATCTTCTTGTTAATGATATTCTGCAAAAGTTCTCTTTGATCTTTGGTGCATCGCTTAGTTTCATCTCTAAACCATTTGCATCTAAGCATGAGTTGTCTTTCAAGATTTGCCTAGACCATTAGCAGTTGTCTCTCCGGGTAAATGCATGAGCATAAGCTACATGGTTCGGATGTATCTATCAAGATGGCGATTATAGATTTCTGGCTAAACCAATTGTCCTTGGTGACTCGGATATTGATCTTATTCTCGGGATGGGTGGCTTTATCGGCACAAAGCTCAGCTTGATTGTGCTGCCGAGGGAAATTCAATTGACTCACTCTTCTAATGATGTGATCATCTATACGCTCGTGATGAAACCATTGGTTGTTTTCTCTCAATGAGAAGAGGCGAATTGGATGCTATCTCTCAAATTCCGATCGTTTGTGAGTACCAAGATGTCTTTCGGAAGAGCTTCGGGTATGCCTCCTCATCGGCCGATTGAGTTCGTTATCGATCTTGAGCACGGCTTGAACCCGTTTGCAAGCGTCCATACAAGCTTGGACTGATGAGCTGAAGGAATTGAAGAAGCATTTCGATGAACAAGAGCGTCTGGGTTTGATCAGACCGAGTTCATCTCCTTGGGGTTGTGGTGTTCTTTTTGTCCAGAAGAAGGATGGCACGGACCGACTTTGCGTCGATTACCGTCCATTGAATAAGAAGACAATCAAGAACAAGTATCCACTTCCCAACATCAATGAGCTTTTCGAGCAACTCAAAGGTGCTAAAGTGTTCTCCAAGCTTGACCTTCGTATGGGGTATCATCAGATTCGCATTCGTGAACAAGATATTCCCAAGACAGCATTGAGAACAAGCTTTGGTTCTTATGAATATCTTGTCATGTCTTTCGGCCTTGTCAATGCTCCTCCAACATTCTCTCGGATGATGAACTTCATCTTCAACCCCTACACCAATGAATTCGTCTTGGTCTATCTTGATGATATTTTGGTCTTCTCCAAGAATAAGAAGGATCATGCCAAACATTTGCGATTGGTGCTAGACAAGCTCGAGAGAGTATCAATTCTATCGAAGTTCTCCAAATGTGAATTTTGGCTTGATGAAGTGCTTTATCTTGGTCATATCATCTCCGCCAAGGGCATCCTTTATTAATCCGAGAAGGTGTCCGCAATTGTGAATTGGGAACCTCCTCGAATGTCAAGCAGATCCGCTGTTTTCTTGGTCTTGCAAGCTATTGCGAAGATTCGTTGAGAACTTCTCCAAGATTGCAAAGCCTCTTTCCAACCTCCTCGAAGCATGTGAAGTATATACGGTCTCCCGAGTGTGGCGTTGCTTTCAATACCCTCAAAGAAACTCGTCACAGCTCTGTCTTGACTCCTCTGATGAATCCAAGCCATTGAAGTTTTACGTGATGCTTCTCTTCAAGGTCTTGGTCTTTGTGTTAATGCAAGAGAAGAGAGTTGTGGCCTATACCTCTCGTCGATTGAAGCCCAACGAAAGAACTACCCCACTCACGATCTTGAGTTGGCGGCGGTTGTCCATGCATTGATAACATGGAGACATCTCTTGTTGGGAAGGAAAGTGGACATTTTCACCGATCACAAGAGTCTCAAGTATATCTTCCTCAACCCAACCTCAACCTCGAGGCAGACTCGATGGGTGAAATGATTCAAGAGTACAACCCAAGTATTGAATATACTCGGGCAAGGCCAATGTGATTGCAGATGCTTTGAGCAGGAAGGCTTCTGCAGCAGTTTAATCCTCAAGCCCTTCCAACGGATCTCTGTGAAGCTTTCCATAAGCTGAATCTTCAAGTTGTTCCTCAAGGCTTTCTTGCCAACCTCATAGTCTCTCCTACTTTGGAAGATCAGATTCGTGAGGCTCAACTTCGGATACCATGGTGAAAAAGGTGAAGCGTGGTATTAACAAGGGCATTTCAAGTACAAGTGCTTCCACATTGATGACAAAGATACTCTTTTCTTTGAGGACGGATTGTGGTTCCTAAGGGTGATCTCGTAAAGTCATTATGAGCGAGGCTCACAATTCGCTTCTATCCATTCATCTGGAAATGCGAAGATGTACCAGGACCTCAAGCAGTCATATTGGTGGACTCGAATGAGGCGAAATTGCTCAATTCGTGAATGAATGTGATGTCTGCGAGAAGAGTGAAAGCAGAACACCAAAGACCAGCTGGTCTCCTCCAACCTCTTGCTATTCGAGAATGGAAGTTTGATCATATTGAAATGGACTTGTGACTGGATTTCCAAAGTCCAAGCATGGAAATGATGCTATCTTCGTTGTCATTGACAAGCTTACTAAAGTGGCTCATTTTCTTCCTATCAAAGAATCCATCACAGCAGCTCGGTTGGCGAGCTATACACCTCGAGGATTGTCTCCTTGCGGCATTCAACAAGTGATCTCTTGAGACCGTGGCAGCATCTTTACCTCCAAGTTTTGGGATTCTTTTCCGAAGGCCATGGGCACCAACATTCGTTTCAGCACAGCTTTCCATCCTCAAACAAGTGGCCAAGTTGGCGAGTAAATCAAATCCTTGAAGATATGCTCGGGGCTTGTGTCATTTATTTCGGTATGAAGTGGGAAGATTGTCTTCCATATGCGAGTTCTCCTACAACAACAGCTTCCAAGCGAGTTCGGGCAAGGCCCCATTGAAATTCTCTATGGCGAAAGTGCGTACTCCTCTCAATTGAGTGCAGGGCAGGTGAGCGCCAACTTCTTGGCAATGACTTGATCGCGAAGCGGAAGAAATGTGCAAAGTCATTCGTGAGAATCTCAAAGCAGCATAATCGCGCGGAAAACTATTATGATGATAAGCACCGTGATGTGGCTTTTGAAATCGGAGACCATGTCTACCTCCGCGTCTCTCAATGAAAGGCACTCGTCAACCCGGTATCAAAGGAAGCTTGCCCCTAGATCGTGGGTCCTTTCAAGATCATTGGCAAAAGCGATCTAGCCTATCAACGAGCTTCCATCCAAATTTGCAAGCGTGCGATGTGTTTCATGTGTCACAACCGCAAGTGCTTCAAGACTCTTGAGCGCACTATCAACTTTGAAGTAATTGACCTTCAAGAAGATCTCTCTTATCATGAGCACCCGTTGCTATTCTTGAAGAAACCGGCGCAAGACTACGCAACAAGTCAATCAAATTCCTCAAAGTGAAGTGGTCACACCATTCCGACCGTGAAGCCACACAGGGCGCGAGGATCACCTCCGTTCGAATATCCGGAGTTCTTTCAGTCCTAGATCTGGGGCGAGATCCTCTTGTAGTGGTGGAGTGTTGTAACACCCGGAGTAACTTTCCATATTTGTAACTCCAACTCTTGCCATTTTCGGCATTGTGATATGATATTCCCTCCGTGGTTGGGTTTTCTTCATTTGCATTTTGTCCATGTCATGCATTTTATATCATGTCATCATGTGCATCGCATTTGCATACGTGTTAGTCTCATGATTCGAGCATTTTTCCGTTGTCCGTTTTGCAATCCGGCACTCCTATCTCCCCGGCGGCCCTTTTACGTTTTCCGTGTGCGGGTACTAAACCTTCTCGGAATGGACCGAGGTTTGTCATGTGGCCTTGGTATACCACCGTAGACCACGGTCAAGTTTGGTCATTTGGAGCTCGTTTGGTACTCAGCGGTTAACGCACTCTCGCAAAGGCCTCTTTTAAGTTGCAGCCCAACACCCCTCAAAATAGTCCAATAACCCATCTAAGTCACTTCCATGCTCTCCGTCGTTCGATCACGATCGTGTGGCGAAAACTACACCTCATTTGGACTCTCCTAGCTCCCTCTATGCCTATTTAAACACCTCCGTCTAAATCCGGGTCTTCTTCCCGAAACCTAAAATTCATCCAGCGCCCGTCTGGACCGTCCGCCCCGCCCAGACGAATCGCCGCCGCCGCCCAGCGCCCAATGTCGCCCGGCGCCACGTGGCCACCGCTGCCGCCCCGCGCCGCCCGGCCAGCGAGGCCGGATCGGGCCCCCAGGCCCATCTCCTCCCAGCGCCGGGGCCGACTCCGCTCCGCCGCCTCTCCGCGCCGGCCAGCCGCCACCATGCCCGGCGGCGCCACCTCCCATGGCGCCACCTCCCTCCGCCGCCGCCCCTGCCCCAGCCGCCTCCTCTCCCTCCGGCGAGCCCGCCCGCCCGCCGCCGCCCTCGATCGGGCGATCGATCGGATCCGGAAGCCCGATTGACTTTCTTCCCCCCTCAATTTCTTCCAAGTATTTTTGCATCATGTTAATATTTCGTGGCATTTTCATCGTAGCATAACTTTGCATCTGTAGATCCATTTTGCGCGTATAATATATCAAAATGTTCGTCTCGAAGAGTAGATCATTTCATCTCATTGCATCATTTTCATTTGAGCTCATCTTGATGCCCGAAATGCTGTTGGAAGAGGGCTATGTGATGTTAGTTTACATTTCTTAACAGAACTTGCACTTTGTTATTTTGCTATGATTGATGTGTGCACCCTATGAATTTGAGTCCTACATGTGTTTTGTAATATGCCATGCCATCTTTCCAGGGGTGTATGCCATGTATTTTTGTGATCTATGTGGTGACTAGCACAAGCATGCAAAGTAGGTGTCTGATGTTGCTGTTTTCAGCCTGTTTTTCTTGATATTTTGATGCCATGTTAACTTGATGCTACCGAGAGTTCCATGCATATTTTGAGATACTTCAGTAAGGATGTTTTGTTAAACATGTCTTGCTATATCCATCCATGCCCTTGTTTGCAATTATGGAGTGCCATAGCTTGAGTCAATCGAGCTCTACTTTTGCTATCAAATGTTTCTGGCGATTGTTTACATGTTATTCAATTTTGCCAAGGTTGTTGTGGTTGATCCGTATATGCTATGTTATTGTTCTTGCCATGTATGTCTTCTATGCCATGTCTTCTTGATGTATGTATGCTTAGTTTATCATATAAGGCTCTGTAGTGAGTGCATTGAGCTTGTAAACATGCCTACTTGTTATCTGTTTTGACATGCCAAGTTGCTGAATCATTATGAAACTTGCGATATTGACATGGTTGTTACTATATTTTCTGATCCTTTTGGCTTATGGTCAGTAAGGGACTTTTGTTCTATGCTTTGAGTAGATTCATGCCATGCCTTATTTTGCTATTATAAGTTCCTGTAGCATGTAGTTTTCTTGCTCTGAACATTGCTACGATGCTGTTTTTGCCATGTCGACTGATATTTTGTGCACTTTTGCCATGCTTGTTTGAACCTGTTATGATGTGATTTAGCCGAAGCTCAGTGCTCATCTTTTGTCAAGCATCTTGTGTAGATCACTGCCATATACTTTGTTGGTACGTTTGGGTGCAGTAGCTTTATTTATTGTTGTTTGCTAAGTGGTATCATGCTGTTAATGGCAGATTTGTGTCATTCTTGTTTTGCTTGTCATTTCCAAACCGTGCATCCGATTCCGGTGATCTTTATATCGATTTCAACCGAAATCATCTCATCTTTCCAGTGGCATACTTGGTTTGCCAAGTTGATGCCTGGTTCATCATTTTCCTTCGGAGCGCATCGCATTGCATATCACATCCGCATATCATGTCATGTTTTGCATCATGTTGCTTGTGCATTGCACCGTGATTTATTGTGGTTCCTTTGTTTGTGTTCTTGCTTTGGGTAGAGCCGGGGGCGAGTGCGTGAGCGAGGAACCTGTTGAAGCGCTTACGAGGATCAAGCTTTCGACAACTCTGAGAACATTGCGAGCAAGATGACCATACCCTCGAAATCACTTCTATCTTTGCTATGCTAGTTGCTCGCTCTTTTGCTATGCCTATGCTGCGATGCCTACCACTTGCTATATCATGCCACCCATATTGCCATGTCAGCCCTAACCATCCTTTCCTAGCAAACCGTTGATTGGCTATGTTGCCGCTTTGCTCAGCCCTCTTATAGTGTTGCTAGTTGCGGTGAAGCTGAAGTTTGTTCCTTGTTGGAACATGGAGATGTTGTTCCTTATTGGAACATGTTTACTTGTTGGGGATATCACAATATATATCTGCTATAATTAATGCATCTATATACTTGGTAAAGGGTGGAAGGCTCGGCCTTATGCAGTGTTTTGTTCCTCTTGCCACCTAGTTTCCGTCATACGGTGTTATGTTCCTTGATTTAGCGTTCCTTACGGTTGGGTGATTTATGGGACCCCCTTGACAGTTCGCTTTGAATAAGACTCGTCAGTAAGGCCCAACTTTGGTTTTACCATTTGCCACCTAAGCCTTTTCCCCGGGTTTCGCGAGCCGAGGTCATCTTTATTTAACCCCGGACGGTGCTCCTTGAGTCTTGGCCCGAAAAGTAGAACTGCGGGGCCACTGCAGAAACTTCGAGGCTTGGTTTTCTCGTAGGATGTCTCATCCGGATGTGCCACGAGCGAGATATATGCAGCTCCTATCGGGTTGTCGGCTGTCAGGCGGCTTTGCTGGTCTTGTTTTATTCTTTGTCGAAATGTCTTGTAGTCCGGGATTCGAGATTGATCGGGTCTTCGGTAGAAGGAATATCCTTCGTTGACCGTGAGAGCTTATAATGGGCTAAGTTGGGACACCCTGCGGGGTAATATCTTTCGAAAGCCGTGCCGCGGTTATGAGGCAGATGGGAATTTGTTAATGTCGGTTGTAGAAAACCGAAGTTGACCTCAATTAAAATACACATCAACGCGTGTGTAACCGTGATGGTCTCTTCTCGGTGAGTCCGGGAAGTGAACAGTGTTGGAGTTATGTTTGGCGTAAGTAGTTCAGGATCACTTCTTGATCGCTACTAGCATCACGACCGTGCTTTGCTCCTCTTCTCGCTCTCTTTTGCGATGTAGCCACCATATATGCTAGTAAACTTGCTGCAGCTCCACCTTACAACTCTGTCCTTCCTATAAGCTTAAATAGTCTTGATCTCGCGGGTGTGAGATTGCTGAGTCCCGTGACTCACAGATTCTACCAAAACAGTTGCAGGTTCCGATGATGCGGTCAGGTGGCGCAACCGAGCTCAAGTGGGAGTTCGACGAGGCGTGGTCGTTACTATGTGTCTTTTCACGATGATCGATAGTGGTGCCCAGTTGGGACGATCGGGGATCTGTGTAGCATTTGGGGTATCTTCTTTTATTTTGGTTCCGTAGTCGGACCTTGAGTGTACTCTGAATGATGGATGTTTATTTATGTATTGTGTGACGTGGCGACTATAAGCCAACTATGTATCTCTTTCCCTTATGTATTACATGGGTTGTGTGAAGATTACCTCACTTGCGACATTGCTTTCAATTCGGTTATGCCTCTAAGTCGTGCCTCGACACGTGGGAGATATAGCCGCATCGAGGGCGTTACAGCCAAGGTCCTCCGTGGTTCCTTTGGAGCCATTCAAGAACTAAGTATTCAAGCCAAGGAGACAAGGCCCCGGCAAGAGGAGCTTGCCGGGAAGGCCACCCAAGGCACCTAGGAGACAAGGCCCCGGCAAGAGGAGCTTGCCGGGAAGGCCCGGTGAGCGACAAGCTTCCGGACGCGACAAGACAACGACCGCGGAAAGGCGCATGCCACGGCAGACTACCACTCTGTCCCTGCGCTCCAGCACATCCACCAACGTGTCGCCACAGGACCTTTCGGTAGCAGCGTGGCAGAAGGCTGTGTGGCCGGCGGGCCTTGATGGCAGCGGCGCTGACAAGATTGCCATCATGGCGGCGATGGCGCCCACAGCGGTCCCTCTTTGCCTTTGTTTGGGGCGATGTGAGCGGGCATTTAATGCCTTTGTCCCCTGCCGTCGGGGTTAGGTATGATACCTTTGTACAGCTAGTTGTACCAACCGCATTCCTTTTCCATTTTACCCTTGTCTACGTTGCCACTGCCGGAGACCCTTGAGGATATAAAGGAGGCCCATGCATAGCGTGGGGGGGTTCGAGAGGTTGAAGCCATAAAACACTCACGCTAGGTCTCGTTAGCGGTGGCGTGTCTTTGTAGCACTCAGCGCTCCCTAGCAAGAACTCAATATACTCGGACATGCAGCAGTAGGAGTGTTATCTCTCCGGAGAGCTCGAAGCTGGGTAAACTGCTCGTATTGCCGCCTCGATCTGCTCTTCGTGCGATCTCCGCCCCCTTGAACGAATGGGGCTCGGTCCGCCGGTCCCATAGGTGTTCATCCACTTGAGGAAATTTGCTGTTGTCCTACAAGCACTTGTGTACTTGCGGGCCCAACAACGTCTCCAAGAAGAAGGTTGTGTAGTAGACATCAAGGAGAAGGAAAATTCACCCCAGCAACGGAGACAAGACAAAGAAAGGCCGCCGGGGCCAAAAATTG
>JAHIAM010002595.1:0-43401 GCA_021605205.1 Aegilops longissima
GGATAGATGCGGCCCGTAGAAGGCCCATGGACCCTATGGCCCGTAGAAGGCCCATTGATCCCTAAGGCCCGTATAGAGGCCAATGGATCCTCGGCCCGTATAGAAGGCCAATGGTCCTCTGACGACGAAGGCCCATGGATCATCTGACTGCGGGAGGCCCATGGTTACAACGGTCCGTGTGTTGCCATGATTATTTTGGCCTAGTTACCAAAAATAGGCTATTGTGGCCACTAGAAAAACAGAAAAAGAACTGCGGTGACTACAAGCAAACAACTAAACAAGACAATAAGGAAATAAATAAGCAAGCAATTAAGGCTAGCCTATTACCTCTATTACATATTACATCCCTTTGGGCATCAAAGTTAGCCACCGGTGCAAATATAGGGAACAAAGCAGCATATTACATACAATTGGCCGTCAAAATTGGCCACGGTGCAAATAAGCAGCGAGCAAAACAAAACATAAGCTGAAACAACGGAAGAGCTCAAGCGTTATCTGAGGTATCCACCATCTTGGCAATAAGCAGCAAGCTGATTAGCTTTGTCTGTTTGGCGCTAAAATCCTCAACGCTTCTTTTGCACCAAAAAGTATGCATCTGAATGCTCGGGGACTTCCACGATCCTTCGCTTCTTGTCGCCTGACACAAGCGATCGATGTCTTTCAGCTTGTAGTTGAGACTCAAGAAACCGAACTGATTCAGACGGTGAGTTTGAATAGCTTGTGCATGCGGTAGTGGCGATAACTTTCGAACACTAAACCAAGGCAGGACTTTGGGGTTGTCTCGCTGTCTTCAAGATAGTCTTCCTTAGCTGTTTTATCAGCTTTGTTGGAGACCAACAAGGATGTGTCACTATCTGAACCTTATCGCATTACTTCCTTTACCATTGCTTAATAAGGCACTCTTCCCCAATATTACATCGACATTCTAAAAGAAGAAACAAGCGGACACATAACAAGTTTAGCATGTACTAGTATATGAAACTCATTTGGTGAACCAGTTCATTAGTAAGGTGGACAGGATTAAACTACCAAGTCTTCTATTGCCAAGTACTAGTACATAATAAAAGCATCAAACAAACATATATCTATGTCCTATGGTCCTTTGCATTGTCTTGCCAAATCAAAATAGAGACATGGTTCAAATCATATCAGTTCAAGACAAAGCAGCGGTGAAAGAATACAAAGCATGAGGAAACTACGGCACAACAAGATTTCAGATGGGTACCACGGGTCTACATGTACAACAACACTATTGGCTCTGTTGTGATGCTAGTAATGTGCATGATATGAAAGTCAGCTGTATACACAATTGAAATTGAAATCAACGAGCTATTGATAAGAGCAAACCTGTTAAAGAAACATGCGTGAACATACCTTTGTGCCATTGGAGTTTCGATTGGATCCTTCAATTTAAAAATAAGTTTGTATCGAGTAAATCGGTGATACAAGAGCAAAGCAATCATAGTTAAAAAGGCGCCTAAGCGGCGCTTAAAAGCGCGCCTAGGCTCTAGGCGTTGGCAAAATGCATTGCGCATAACTACGCATAATCTATGCATAAGCTGTGCATAAGCATGCGCTTTAGTCGATAAAGCACAAAGCGGTGGCAAAACACACAATTGCGCCTAAGCGCTTTTTGAACTATGATAGCAATGGAATCTTAAATTAGAACAGTTGTTCTTGAGGTTTAGGCACTTGTTCTACATGAGCAGTACAATAAGGCCATAAGAATAAAATACTTAAAATAGAAAATGAGCTCATAGACCTTACCACATTCTTGGTTGGGACGGTCTGAGAAAAAGCGTTCCTAGTCATCGTCCGATAAATGTGTCTCGAGGAGAACGTAAGGGAATTTGATGAGTTTCTTTGCGGTGAAATACGTTTTCTTGAGTAATTCGATCTGCCACCAAGCATTCTTGAAGATAGCGAGAGGTATTAGCACATGTTACCTCATCCTAAGTTTCCAAATCGGTCCTTCTCTATAGAGAAAAATGGGAAAATTTGTTGTATTATAACCATCATGGAGGTAGGATGTATGGGAATGAAGCAAAGTAATTGCCATGAATAACATTACTTACACATAACTCTGGACAAACACACATGCAATGGCATTTTCCTTCATCTTGATATAATATTTCCAAGATGGGAAGATACACACATCTGATTTAACAACATCAAATCGATAGATGCTAAACTACAACTGGCTGGTTGTGCTTCCTCCACGAGGAATAGGCGTACTAAGCTGGTGGAGTTGGGGTTCACCGTGATAGTCTTGGCCCTTTGAGCCTTTGGAGCTGCCTTACTAGCTGCTTTGTTGTTTGGGAGCTCTGTGGTGGAGATGGTCTTGTGTCAGCGAGGCCTAGGTTACTATCGGTGGGGTTGGGGTTAGATTGGGTGAAGCTGGTTCTCTGTCCATCGCATAGGGGTACAATCTGCGAGAGTTTGGGTTATGTGTGGTAGGGCTGGTTCTTGTGCATGTACAACCGGGTGCTATCTCCACCAAGAGGTAGCACTATTTTATTTGAAGACCGTGTTTTATTCCGCTGAATCTGGCATCACCGCTCCAATTCAAATGGCTGATAAACAGGAAACATAGTTGAATGTACAGGACATTGTATGAGAGAACAGATGCAATAGATAGTGTGGAAAAAGAGGGCATGAAATAGTTGACATGTATATTGTTTAACTAAAAGCGGATAGCATGACATAATTTCACATATATGATGTCTATCTAAACTGGATAGCATAGCATAACATAATTCAAAGATATGATGAATAACTAAACATGATTGCATGACATAATTCACCTACATGTTATCTAAGTAATCGAGGATTGCATCATTTAATTCACATATGTGATTTATATGCTAAGCAGAGGGCATTCGATATGATGTATGAACTAAGAACATGGTGTTGAATATTGTGTATATGATGTCTAAACTATGCAATGCAAGACACCGTATGCATGATATGAGCAGTATAACCGTGCCAAGTTAGAGCATACACCTCGGTGGGGAATAGGACTGGTCATCGTCTCTGAATCCATCTCACGAGAGCTATCGGGACCCAACAAGAGATTTGCTTGACGGGTAGCATGCGCTCTGAAGGCCTTGTTTTCCTCCAGTTTTCCATCTCCCACCCAAATGGCTGATTCACGGGAAGAGTAGTTTAATGTACAAACATTGTCGACAAATGGAAATGTAATGAAGAAAAGGATGGGCAAGATATCATTCAAATATATGATGCCTGGTTAAGCAGGATGGCATTGCACATTTCACATATATTATGGCTGGCTAAAAGACATGAGGCGCATAATTCCCATATATGATATAGAAACTAAGCAGGTGGCATTACAGAACATGTCTAAACTAAGCGGATGACATATATGATGTCAAAAGTAGGCCTTTGCAAGGAAACATATGCATGATATGACTAACATCATCATGCCAAGGTGAAACAAACACCTTGGGGGTAAATAGGAGTGGTCGTGGCGTGCAGATCGCCTCGAGCAGATATCTTCCTCTGGATTACAATCACGGAGAGGGGTGGGGAGTGTTTGCCATTGAACACACCATGGGCGATGTCGCATGACATTGTATTGCAGCGCAAAACTCTTCTCTTTTCTCTACATGTTCAGCATGGTGTGTACAATATCGACATGCATCGAAAAAATATGGTGAGATTATGTAAGGAGAGCATGCAGAAATTTAGAGTGATGGTAACAACCGGTGGATCAACGTTTTCCGTTGAACCTAAATAGCCTAATGGATTGGCGTGAATATATAGTAATAAGCGTGGAACAAGTGTACAACCTCTTTGCGTAGCATGTTAACGACCTCAGCATCATTGGGTTGGTCATTTGGCGATTGAGGCAGAGGTGGCTGTCGGAGGTGTGGAGGAAGATCGAGGAATCTGTAAGCGGCGTCTGAGGGCACTGCTATGTTGTGATGGAGCGTTACGTCGTTGGAGCAGCTCCGGTGAGCCGTAAGGCGTCAAGGCTAAGCAGCACAAGACAGACATCATCAATCTCAAGTGGGATTCTAATAGCATCTCAATAGATGATGAAAAATGGATGTAAAATTAACATCACCAAAAACCACTGACTACAACAAATGAGGTAAAACTGTTGAGTGTTGACTCTGAACTTAGCTGTCGAAACTGAAATTAAGCGTGGAATCTGAATACTCGCCGAAACTTAGCATAATGGTAGCGAGAGAGACACTTGACATGTAGTTTAGGGAGGGCCTGCAGTTCATCTTCAACCTGAACCCCACTGAGCCGCCTGCCACCACCGGCTGAACCCTTGCCCCGGCAGCTTGAAACAACTTCATGCTTTGCCGCAGCCAGCCCTCTAGGCCCCCCACTGAACCCTAAGATAGATAGTGGGGTACCTCTCCGTGACCCCGTCCCCCAGTGGTGGTTCTTCCTTAACTCTGGCGAGCCCCCAACCCACGAAAATCGGTGACCCAAAAGTCGATTCAGTTAGTGAAGTGTGGCTTAATCGGACGGAGCGACAACCGGCGGGGAGAACAGCAACAGCTCGGTGGCTGGCGTCGAGTGAGCGAACGGAGCAGCAACAGCCTGGTAAGGCGAAGCGAACAGCGATGGCAGATCCGGCTGGTATGGCCCGCCCGCGCCGTTGAAGGGCCTCGCCTTTGGAGGAAAGCCGTCGTGGAGATGTCGCCCATGGCGCCGGCTTCAAGGTAGCTGCTCCATGGCGGTGCGGGATGGAGCACCGTCGGCGTCGGGAGGTCGAGTTAAGGAGAAGGTGCGATCACGATGAGTGTACAACCTCTTTGGTGGCGCCGAGTAGGCCTCGGCCGTCCGAGAGTCGGTGAGGATCTGCGGTTCGGTGGAGCAGGTTAAAGCGGCGCTGTGGGGATGGAGCAGCGCGATAGGCGAAGCGATCGTCGGGGCAGCTCCTTGGAGGTGTAGGGCAGGCGGCTGAACCCGGCGGAGACGGCGAGATGGGCGAGCGGATCCTCATCCGGGGAGATGGGCGAGGGCGTCGAGCTATTGCGGTGGGCGGCGTCGTCGGGGAAGAGGCTCGGCTGGCAGTGGTGGCGTGGCGGCGGAGGAGGTGGGGTTTATGGCTGGAAGCGGAGAGGTTATGGCGGCACAGGATTTGAATGGCGAAAAGGAGGCGATGGGAGGGGTGAAGCATGACTTAGGGGGCGCTTGTCCAAAATGTAGGGTGTGTTACAAAAGTACCCCCACCGATTTGAACTAGCGGCCCTTCATCGAGGTTAGAAGGGGATTTCACGTGTTGGGATTTGGCAGTTGGAGGGAGTTTTAGCGTTGTAGTTTCGGGATAGCAAAGCGCGGGTTGTGAAAGCGCCAGTTTTGGAGGGCGATATCTGAATTTTCGGGATATAACAACCAGCGGGTTGAATTTTGGGGACAAGCCTAACGTGTAGTAATATTGTACTTTTTTGACTGCATAGTAATATTGTACTTATGCGTACCAAATCAATTCGCACTTCCCTCAACCAACGAAAAAATAAAACTATTCACACCACACAAAGAGAGTCTTGCCCGTTTTACTATACAAATGCTATTCAAAGCTACTCCCTCCTTCCATCTATATAGGGCCTAATCGTTTTCGATGCTAACTTTGACCAAATATTAGAGCAATGATATATGACATGCAACTTACACAAAGCTCACCGTTAACTTAAATGCATGAAAGGTTCTTTCAATGCTATAATTTTCACATTGTGCATGTCATGTACTATTAATCTTGTCAATAGTCAAAAGCGGTCTTAAAAATCTCATTATGCCCTATATAGATGGAAGGAAAGATATGAATCCATGTTATGTCCGATTAATTTTTTAAGCTTTGCTGTATAATGCATGTAACCTACTCATACCAACATTTTAGTGCATTCCAAATGTCTATACTACGCTGCAATTGAACTAAATTTGAATTTGTTTCTCTATTTCAATAAGAATCTACAATCATGATTGTTGCCAACTTCAACCATCATAGTTTCCTTGCTATCTGCGAGGATATAAATCGGATGGCCTATAATGCAGGATGGCAGGCACACCATCATCAACAACTCCGTTTATAACATAGTTAAAATATATTAAATGTAGTATAACATGTTCATAAACACACCATGTGTATCATCATTATATATATTCACACATATGTCGGTTTAAAACACTATGATAAATTCTTCAAATATCCGAATTTTCTTTTTATAATGAAGTATATATGATCTCTATTAGTCTTTTACACCCACACAACCCTCTTATCTTTGTAGCTAGCGCTAACTTTCTCTTGTGCATGCTGCATGCATCCCTCTCACCCTCCCTCGGCATTCTCTAGCTCCATCATGCAAATTCATTATTTTCACTTTAGGTCGTTCATCCATGGTGTGTGTAGTCCCCCAGCTCCTTTCGGCACACATCGATCGATATGCCTCTCTAGCTAGGTGTACCTAGCTACAAAACTAAGCTTACCCTCTTCTCTTGTCACCGTCCATGCCTCCTCCCACCTCTCTTTTCATCGTTCTCGTACTACTTTACTCCTCCCGCTCGATATAGTATGCCTCTCGTACCACCTCCTACATGCATCCCTCTATCTTTATCCTTCTCCTCGTGCCTCGTTTGCTTCTAACACACAAATGCATGTATACCGATCGATCTCCCAACATATACCCGGATGGACTTTAACTACCCCCCATCGATCGGCGTACCTCGACAAGTTATGTCTCTCCTTTCTCTAACAAAGGACAATTGATCTTCCTATGTAGTTATGTCTGCTTACCACAGCCACATCGCCCCCCTCATCATTCGTGCATGCCTCGACCCGTCTCTCACGCATGCGTGCACAGGACAACAAGCAGCCATCTCCTCTCTTATTGATATTGCTTGGGCGTGCCCTCCGTTTGTCTAGCAAGCCTATCCCACCATTTGTTAGAAGCAACTCCACTACCCCTCCAACACTCTAGCTCTGTCTCTCTCCCAACCTTATTCCTCTCATGCACATATGCATGGATGCCGATCGATCTCCTTAATACATGAGGCAGATCGATCTCCTTAATACATGAGGTAGCCTCTCTCCTTCACACATATACCGCCATTGTACCTCTATAGTTAATTGGGCCTCCTCTTCCCCACCACACACGATAGTCGGCGCTGCAGGTAGGTATCCATGCCACATAGACAAACCGCACATGTCCCTCTCACGTTCGAGTGGGCCAGCCACTCTATATCTTTGGCGTGGGCACACACAAATTCGATGGCACTCTTTATCGATCATGCGCGCACACACACACACACATCATCCCTCTTTTGATTCTTTGGACACCTCAAGCGGTGATACCTCCACTCTCTTCTCGTGGATCGCCCCTCTACATATATGTTATATCAGGACTCTATTTCACACACATTGCATATGTTACATTTTTGATTGACCCCCAAAAAAACTCTCAAGAACCCACACTATATCTCTCTAGGTTTGTATCTCTCTCACACAACCCCACGTGGGTGGTGTGCACGTATACAAGAAGAGAATAGGTGCACCGTGCATGTACTCATGCTTCGTGCCCAGCCACACCATGTGGTACGGTGGAGCTCATTTCTTTCTGAAATGGCAGCCACGTGCTAATTTGAGCCTTTGTGGCGGTTGTTTACCTAGGGAGGTCGTGTACCACACACTGAAACAAAGTTCGACTTGATGCGTTGCCGTGTTATTTTTAAATAAAGTTATAGCGCTCAATAGCGCGTACACAGAATATAAAATGATTTTATGGAGAAAAAGGTAGTCCGCTCACTATATACAATGGAGCCTTGCGTGCACGGTTTGTCGCTCTTGAGTATCTCACACAAGCCTGCGGTGGCCTCTCTCTCTCTCCTTTGTTGGTCACTAATCCGGCCGCATCCGTCCGCCGAGAAAAGGAGTGGTGGCCTCTCTCTCTCACCGTTGGTCCTGATCCGGCCTCATCCCGTCCGTCGGGAAAGGGAGAAGTGCATCGTTTCTCCGTTCGGCGGCGCCGGCAGCACGTCGATCTGCGGTACCGCCGTTCTCTCGACCAAGCTCCGTGCGGCAGGGCCTATGCCACCTGCTCGTAGATTCCGCGCCACCGCTCACCTAGTTACATCCGGCGACCTCGGTATCCCCTCCGGCCTTGCTCCTTGCCCGTCTTCCACGTCGTTGCATGTGGATCTTCCATAGTTCTTTGCCCAAAAGCGTGGCTCGTCCGGTACTTTCCATATTGCATTCTCGTCCTCACACCGTTTAAGACAAACACAACCGTGTTGTTATCTTCCCTTAGGGCAAGGAATATGCTTCTTTTTGTCGCCATGTGTCATCAAGCTGTTATTGGCGATAACTATTTCCTTTCTACCTCTTTTTTTCAAGCAGGGCTATCCATTTCACCTCGTTGCTATTGCGACCTTTTGGTGAACTGCACAAATCACTTTTTCTTAAGAGTGTTTTGTGCGGTTGTACTAAATGTCACATGGGCAGCGTCTCTACATTCAGTCTTGTTGCACAAAGGGAGATTGGTTTTGCTCTATCCTCCTCATCCAACTCGAGCCTAATCTTCTCCAACTAGTTAGTCTTAAAAGAGGCGCAAAAGGTGACGGCTTCTATTTATGTGTTTATTGTTTCATCAGTAGTCCTCTATTATCGTAATCACACTTAATATCTTTGGGAACAGGGACGCTCAGCTCTATTTTAGTGGAACTGCACAAAATGATCGAATGTTGCATGCTCCACATAGCTACTTTTTCCCAACATGCCTTGTTGATTTAAGCAGAGCTGAGGGGGACGTTGCTGCCAATGAAAGCATGGATCTATTTTAATTTAACACCTTATCACAACTCTGTCTTGGTTGTGATGTAATTATAGCTCTGATCTGCTAATAATTGACATGCATTAACAAGGAAGTTAGTTTTTATTGTTTCGAAAGAGCATCGATGGCAAGACACCTTGAAAGCAAGTGAAAGCTCACACCATTGTACAATTTCATGTCTCGCTGGAAAATTATTTGTATAGTCGTCAATTATGTAAACAAATGATGGAAGCTTGATAGCATTGCGAAGCCTCTTCATCATCCGGGTCCATGTGCCATGCACAAATTATACTCCTTCGTTCCTAAATATTTGTCTTTTACAAATTTCAAGCGGGCATATTTTAGAGTGTAGATTCACTCATTTTGCTTATTATGTGTACTCCTCCGTTCCTAAATATTCTATTAGTCTTTCTAGAGATTTCAACAAGTGACTACATACAGACAAAATGAGAGAATCTACTCTAAATCATCCTCGATTCAATCGTACACTAATCATGCCTTAAATGTATGCGATCAAAATCAAGAGACTCACGGGGAAGATATCACAACACAACTCTACAAATAAAATAAGTCATACAAGCATCATAATACAAGCGGGGGCCTCGAGGGCTCGAATACAAGTGCTTTCGATCATAGGCGAGTCGTGGAAGCAACAATATCTGAGTCTGGGACATAAGTTAAACAAGGTGCCATAAGATGGCTAGCACAAAGCTGGGATCTGGATCGAAGAGGACAGGCCTCACACAGGATCCTCCTAGGTCCTCCTGGTGGTAAATCGTGGGCTGCTGCGTAGTAGTAGGCGCCTCCGAGTAGTAGTAAATGCGTGGCGGTGGCGTGCGGATCACTGGTCTCCATCGTCGATTGCGCAATCGAATAGAGATAGGAAAAAGGGGAACAAGGCAACCGTGAGTACTCATCCAAAGTACTACAAACAGGAAACTACACTACATATGCAAGGATATATGTGTAAAGGCCATATCGGTGGGTGAAGCTGCGAGAATGCGAGAATAGAGAAGGCCTAGTCTATCGAAGACTAGCATCTTCGGAAACCACCATCTTGCAGCAAACAAGAGGGGTAGAGTAACATAACTTAAAGTAGCATTAGTGTTATCAACCTCGGCGAGAGATCCTTTCTCGACTCCTGCGAGAAAAGAAATCCCGAAACCATACTATCGTTATTATTATCAATTCTCACAATCCAATGCTCATATCCATGTCTCATCTCAAGTAACCAGTTCTAGTTGTATCGATCGGGATACAACTCCAAGTGTCCGTTACCGTGGGACAGGCTATCGATAGATGTTTTCTTCCCTGAGGGTGCACCAACTTACCCTGCGCACGCTTAACTCGGCGGACACACTTTCGGTCATGCGGCCTCGGTCAAACAATACGCCGCAACCCGACCTAGAAGCAATAGAGGCCAACCCGCGGACTAAACCTATGCCCCAGGGTCATGGGCCATCTCCCGGGAACTCCTGCTTGCGTTGCGAGGCGGCGGAAGCAGACCTAGCCTAACAGCGTTCAGCCCAATCGGTAGCGCGCGCTCGGCGTGCGTCTAATAAGCGGCTGATGTATCTGACCTTGAAGCCCATACTTAGCCCGCGTGATGGTTAGTGCTATCGGGCGAGGCCCTCGGATCAAATATCCAAATCGTGGCGGATTAGGAGCAGCGGTAACAAGCGAACTCACGAAGATGTGACCCGTTGCCCGTCTCGAGGACTTGTGGCAAGGGCTAGGAATGCCGGCCACGCCTCGTAAGTATCTCGCGGGCACCATCCAGGTCAACCGTCTCCACATCACTGCCAATTAAGCGCAGGTACCCCTCGGTCGACCGTCTTTCAAATAACAGTGGTACCAGTCCAAGTAACCGTGAGTCCAAACATCAAGGGAAAAACGAGGAATCACCCCGGTGTATTCCGCTCAATGTAGTCGTCAAGGTGAACATAAGAGGATTCACCCTCGAGGTCCACGCTTGAGGGTTGCCTGACAAGTCGTGTCGGAAGTGGTTAAGAGAATCACCCTCGATGACCTGGCCGGATAACTATACTCTGAGGTTAATATCGGAAGTCTTGTAGAGGTTTCACCCTCGGTACTTGATAGTAACCTAGTAGTGTCGAGCAACAAAGGGGAAGTGATGTGCGGTGTAGGGGCTGGTCTCGATCCGTTGATCGGTCTTCAATGATGAAGCGAGGGGCAACAAGGACAAGGTGGGGGTCAGCGATGGGTCTCTAACCAACCTATACTAAGCGGTTTAGGATAAGCGGTAGGTAACAATAGCGAGGTTACAATAAGCAGGCTATACAGCAGAATAGGAGCAACAATAACGGTAGCAAAATCTAGTGCAAGCAATAAGAGAATGGAATGGGCGATATCGGGATGATCAAAGGGGGGCTTGCTGGTTGCTCTGGCAAGAGAGTGATCGTCGACCTTGTGGTCGAGGGCCGGTGCGGCGTCGGTCTCGTAGTCTCTAGAAGAGAAGGGAAGAAACAATGAATACGATAACGAGATGCATAACGATGCATGACATGCCAGAAGCGATGCTAAGCGTGCCCTAACGTGGTAAGAAGAAGCCTTTGGTTTAGGGGAAGCATCAGGGAAGTTATCCGGTTCGGGACGTCTGTCATCTGAGATGAACCGGAGGAGAAAGTTTGCAGGTTCGATAGGTTAGAGGCGTGCGGTGGGCGAGCAATTGCGTATCGGAATCGTCTCGTCGTTACGAGCAACTTCCATGTTGAAATTATTTTAATCAAGACTCACGGTTAAAGTTATAATTATAAAGGATTTTATTAATTTCTGGAATTTTAATTAATTAAATAATTAATTTGAAAAAATATTATGACATCGGCATGAGGTCATCTTGGCGTCATCGATAGCGGGGTTGACTAAGTCAACCTGCGGTCAGTCCCACATGTCATACCCTAATAAGCAATTAACCTAAGCAGATTAATTAAACTTAGTTAATTAAGTTAATTGATAATTAGCATTAATTAATCCGAGGATTAATTAGTTTAATTAATTACCCAATTAATTAGCTAATGATTAGGTTTAATTAAACCAAATTAATTAGTTTAATTAATTACTTAATTAATTAATTAATTAATTTTTAATTAATTATTTTAATTACATTTTAATTCATTTTCGTTTCGATTAATTAAAACATTTCTTTTTTAGCGTTTATGGGGTGGGGCCCCTAGTCGATCTAGCGTGGGGCATGAGTTGCGAGCGCCCTGTGTGAGAATGGTGTGCACCCGGCAGGCGCGACAGCAGTCAGCCGAAGGCGGCGCCAGCGAGCCGGGCCACGCCAGTGGGCGTGAGGCGGACAAAGTGGCCGAGGCTGGGCGCGCCCGCCTGGCGGCAGTAGCCGAGTGAGAAGGGGCGATCGGGCGGCGAGGCTCGAGCTCGCCCCAGCGTCGGCAGAATCGGGAGGAAAGGAAGGGGAGAGGCGCGGTGGCGCCGAGCAGGGCAGGCCAGGCGGCTCCGGCGGCGAAAGAGGCCAGGAGGAAGCGTCGCTCCGGGGTTGGAGGCGGAGGAGCGGAGAGAGAGGAGTCGTCGAGCTCACTCGGGCCGCGAGGGGATGAGCGATGGGCCTCCTTGAGGTGGAGGTGGGGGAAGACGGCCGGCAGCGAGAGGGAGAGTGGGCGTCGGCAAGGCAGGCAGCAGCGTCGGGGAAGCAGTCGCAGAGGCTCCGGTGGCCTTGATCCAGCGGCGAATAGCTCAGAAGGCGTCGGCTTCTGGCAGCAGCAGACGAAGCGATCGCGTCGTCGGCGAGGGAGGAAGAGGAGAGGCGTGTGGGGCGTCCGAGGCGGTTGTGTTGAAGAGGCGGCGCCTGTAAACTCCGTCGTGGAGGAGAGGAGTTGGCGGCTGCGGCGGCGAGGAAGCCCGCGCCGGATTCTGGCGCAGCCCGTCGGAGCCAGTGGTGGTGTGGTGGTCGCCCGATCCGAAAATCTGGATCGGATCGAGGGGGAGGCGGAAATCGTGGTGGGGGGGTTCGATCCGATCCGATCGGACGAGTGGGGATCGGGTGGACTAGGGTTTAGCGGTGTGGGAAGTGGCCTATAGGCCGAAGTGGGCTGGGAAGCGGCGGTCTGGTAGTGACCCCTTGGCAGGCCGGTGAATGGCCCAGGGGGGCCTTTTCTTTTCTTAGCAATTTAATTATTTATTTCCTTTTAATTTATTTTAAATTGCTTAAACATTTTCTAAAATGTGGTTACTTCACCACAATTACCTTTGTAATTATTTGGAACCACGAACAATTTAGTTTTAAATTTTGAAAACTTTTATTGTTTAATTGTAATTTGAATTTGAATTTGAAGCGGACTTGAACTAGCGAGATTTGTCAGCAGTAACAGGTGGCGTGGCATCATTGGTGTGGGAGTTCTGTGGCTTAATCACCAGGCGTCACAATTCTCCTCCACTACAAGAAATCTCGTCCCGAGATTTAAGAGAGAACAAGGGAAAGATGCAGATCACGAAAATCTAACGGATCTTCTCGAAGAAGTTAATCCCCGCCGTTGATGTCTTCAATTCTTTATTCCGATGCATCATGATAAACTGGTCATCATTTCTTGGGAACTCCAACGTGCTTACGAAAGAAAGGGCGCTCACTTGACACAATGCTTCTAAGGGAAACAAAGCTGGGGTAACCCATGAACTAGCATAAGATTATCTCTCGAGTTGAACTTATGAAATACCTCGAGAGTAAGTCTGAAGGTACCATAATAGGCTCAAGCGGAGATAGTTGCTCGAAGCCTTGAAGGGGTGAGAAAGGCTTTGAGCGAGAGTAAGTATCGCGATACCATAATAGATCACTATGGCGGGCCCGTGAATTACATACGAGGTCCAGCGGGAGAATATCTTTGGGGCGAGGGTGTATAGAAGTCGGGTTTCAATCCGGTGGACACTGTGGGTTATGGGCCCACCATGTGGGTTGAAAGTAGGAAGGGTGGTGACATCTTGCACGATCATGAAAGCAAGGCATGTCGGAGGGACTACGAGGTCAGCGGTAACCATGGGCGAGGGGCGAACAGAACCATTTTCTGCTTTCGTTGAGCGAAGCGGACCAATAGGCAAGGTTCTCGTCCATCGGTGGCTACAGAATGTCATCACAATAGTAATAGGGTCTTACTTACAGTGGTACAGCGAGGTGCTTACCTAAGCAGGGGATTATCACTGCTTAGATTATATAGAGTCACAAGAAGGTCAAACAGACCCATGGAAAGAAAATGTGATCATTAGGTTAAACCGAACAATGGAAAGGAAAATGTGTTTAAACACATATTCGAGGGTATATTCTTCCCAAGGATAAGCGAGCAAGAAATCCACGATAGGAGGTCAAGTAGAAAACCCTTTAAGTAAGGGAGAAATTTCATGACAATACCCAAACAACGGTGTTAGGATAATTGAGCAAGAAACATTTAGCATTGGGCTTAGAATGTTCTTGTTGAAAATCAGAGTATCACCGACATGCTTGAGATAGCATTGACATGGTCTTGGTGAAGATCAGACTTGGAATCACGAAGGATTCATCGAGGAATAACTGGTAGAATAAGTCTTACAATTTCCTCATGGATGAGCGGATAACCTGCTGAAAAGGCAACTATAAAGATAGGTCCTCCGGCCGGAAGTGCTAGGCATGACATCATGCTACCAGGTCATCAAAGTAACAACATCATAAATCTTGGAAAGTCGTCCCAACCATCATATCGACGAGATTCAGATCCGATTGGTGTCGGGATACCTCGGGCTTAGGATACACGAGAAGAAAGGTGCAACGCAAGTTGGCGAGATGACCTTGTAAGATTCTCGGGAAATGAACTATGATGTGATTCCGTTAACAAGAGTCCATCATTAACCCAAGGAGAGGACAAGGAGGTTTACGGTGAACTCGGCGACAATTCACGAGACTCCCAAAAGATAGACTCCACATTTAAAAGAACAAGGAGATAACATTTGTCGGATCAAATGATACAAGGAAGTATGCTCGAGGAAAACATACACAAGTAAACATTGGTTGAAAGGTCGCCCGATGGGTTGGGTTGCGATCAATGTCGAGAATGGTGATTTAATAATCGATGATCGAGAATTTCACTTCAAAGCAAGAGGCTTGCTAGAAGGCAGAATTCAAACAACATCGTTCACTTGTTGGTACACGGTTGGAAGCAACACGGGGACCAAGAAAGAATGGTGATGGTGAAGCATCTCAATACCAAGAATTTCTTAAGATGGTAATACTCCAAGGTAAATAAAACATTGCTTTGGGTAGCAAGGAACCCAAGGTATAACACCAAACATGAACAAGCTTGTGTTGGTGGGAAGGCAATAAAGTGGTCGATGATAATGCAAATCATCGAGGACAAGGATGGTATTTCTCATCATGATTTCAGTTGATATCCTGGATGAGCTCAGAATGTTGGTGATCACGACACAATTGTCGGCGACTTCATGAAGATGTAATCGATCGGTGGCGACATCAAGTCAAAGTAATCTTTGACGTGAAAGGTTATTAGAACCAAAGTGCGACACAAACTCGATACCAAGCTTGTTGTCCAAGGTGAAATGATAAGGCGATGAGGATCGGCGTAAGGTTAATTCACCATCGAAAATTGTGTTCCATGAAGAAGAGCGGGTAGTACGATTAAAATCATCACGACAACGATATAGCCAAACAGACTAGGAGCAGGCGTGATCGGGTACCTACTTCGTACTTATAGAAGCTCCTTTGAAGAGTTGTTGAACCGTAGTGCGGACTCGGTTCATTTATCGGTGTCTTTGAGTGTTTAAAACTCGAGCCCGTGAAAAATTGGAATCGATGGGAAGGTAGCACTTGAAGAACTCATAAAAAGTTATGCGGTTCCATGACAATCTCGAGATACCGGGGGTAATACTCGACACAAGATCAAAGTAAAGGTTGGGCTGGTGTATTGACCCATAGGAGACAATTGTCTTAACTTGTCGAGAAATGAGATCAAGAAGAACAATCATGGTCGGAACCACGATTGCAAAGGCGGATCCAGATATAAGATGAACTTATACCAAAGGAATAATTAATTTAAGAGAAGTTTTAATGATAAGATCTACATCGTGTCCATGGGCATGAACACAAAGTTCAAAATTCGACTCCACTTTTCAATGCATAACCTTCCATTCACTTCTCGCTTTGATAAAGGCATTAGTGTTGAAAGTTGTACTGGTGAAATACCGGATGAGTATGACTAGTGTAAACTTCGAGTTCACACATATAAAGGAAGGCATAGGTTCAACCCGGCGGGGTAACACGGAAACATATACCACTGGCTTCAATAGTAAATACCACTAGCTCGAAAGCGGAGCATGGTTGGCAAAAGGAAGGATGCAATTTACCAAAGGCATTATGTATCGGAGGAAAAGCTCACAAGGTTATTGAATATGAAGGCGTTGTCGGATAAAATCCAACAAAGGATCGGTGGTCCACAAGGGATCCGATGTGAGCATCGATACTCATCTAGAGGAAGAAGAATGCAAGGAGATCAAATTATAGAAACAATGACTAACTCAATTGTCAAATGCAAATGAATTATGATTCCCAAAACAAGGGATCGAAGCAATGCTCTGATTTAGGGGGATAAGTTGAATAGCCTTAGGGTACAATCAGCGGCAATTGGATTGGTGAGAACCAATTCTAGGTAAAGAATGGCAGCTCAACAGAAAGGTAATTTATAAGAATCAATGATGATTGCGGTTATTACGCAAACATATTGAGTCAACAGACCCAAAATGATAATGACAAGGAATGTCAATAAGCTCTGAGACTTATGGGATTAACCATAATGCAAGCAAACAAAATTTCAAGAGCCAAAGGCTCGGAGGATTCTCGAGAGATCGAATAGTATTTGAAGAATTTTGTGTAACACATGAACAAGCGGGAATGGCGGATACTCGACGGTGAGAGGATTTATTTGAAGGGTATTCATGTGGCAAAGAACTGCTAGGCGGTAGGCACAAAGTATTCTCGGATCAATAGAAAACTTGGGTATCTTGTAATAACAAGATCACTGGGGGGTGATCGTATGAATGGCAAGTGTAAGTAGTAATCCATACGGATTTATCGGTGGTCAGGAATAGCATAAGTGATGAGCACAAGGCCTCGAGAGGACATCAGATAGTATCTTCGGAATCTTCTGATTAGCAGACGACCATCTGAAGTGAGGGGCTCTCCGGGAGAAAGTACTTGCGAGAACCTAAAGTTAGTGTTGTTTTTAGCAAATTCGTTTAACCCGAATAGAAGAGTTGAACCCCGGAGTAAAGATCGAGGGTAAAAGATCCTAATACCACCCAATGGCGGCGTGTGCCCATAAGACACACAGCCATGTTAGTAAAAAGTTTTGCAATGTCTAGACTCGACTTGACCAAGGAGTGTGGAAGGGGATTCCTACAGGCGATCGGCTCGATACCAACTTGTGGCGCCCTCGATTCAATCGTACACTAATCATGCGCAAATGTATGCGATCAAGATCAAGACTCACGGGAAGATATCACAACACAACTCTACAAATAAAATAAGTCATACAAGCATCATAATACAAGCCAGGGGCCTCGAGGGCTCGAATACAAGTGCTCGATCATAGGCAGTCAGCGGAAGCAACAATATCTGATCTGGACATAAGTTAAACAAGGTGCCATAAGATGGCTAGCACAAACTGGGATCTGGTCGAAGAGGACAGGCCTCCTGCACAGGATCCTCCTAAGTCACTCACAGTAAATCGTCGGCGGGCTGCTGCGTAGTAGTAGGCGCCTCCGGAGTAGTAGTAAATGCGTGGCGGTGGCGTCTGGATCACTGGGCTCCATCGTCGATTGCAGCAATCGAGTAGAGATAGGGAAAAAGGGGAACAAGGCAACGTGAGTACTCATCCAAAGTACTATAAGCAAGGAACTACACTACATATGCAAGGATATATGTGTAAAGGCCATATCGGTGGACTGAGCTGCAGAATGCGAGAATAGAGGAGGCCTAGTCCTACGAAGACTAGCATCTTAGGAAACCACCATCTTGCAGCAAACAAGAGGGAGTAGAGTAACATAACTTAAAGTAGCATTAGTGTTATCAACCTCGGCAGAGATCCTTTCTCGACTCCTGCGAGAAAGAAATCCCGAAGCCATACTATCCGATTATCATCACAATCAATGCTCATATCCATGTCTCATCTCAAGTAACCAGTTCTAGTTGTATCGATGGGATACAACTCCAAGTGTCGTTACCGTGGGACAGGCTATCGATAGATGTTTTCTTCCTGCGGGTGCACCAACTTACCCTGCGCTCGCTTAACTCGGCGGACACACTTTCCGAGGTCATGCGGCCTCGGCCAAATGTCATCGCCATAAACCGACCTAGAAGCAATAGAGGCCAGCGCCGGACTAAACCTATGCCCCGAGGGTCATGGGCCATCTCACGGGAACTCTGCGTTGCGAGGCGGCACGAGCAGACCTAGCCTAGCGTTCAGCCCAATCCGGTAGCGCGCTCGTATGACGTCTAATAAGCCGGCTGATGTATCTGACGTGAAGCGCCCATACTTAGCCGCGTGATGGTTAGTGCTATCGGGCGAGGCCCCTCGGATCAAATATCCAAATCGTAGTGGATTAGGGCAGCGGTAACAAGCGAGAACTCACGAAAGATGTGACCCGTTGCCCGTCTCGGGGACTTGTGGCAAGGGCTGGAATGCTTGCCACGCCTCGTAAAATATCTGCGGGCACCATCCGGGTCAACCGTCTCCACATCACTCGCAATTAAGCTGCGGGTACCCCTCGGGGTCGACCCGTCTTTCCAAGTAACAATGGTACCAGTCCAAGTAAGTGAGTCCAAACATCAAGGGAAAACACGAGAATCACCCCGGTGTATTCCACTCAATGTAATCGTCAAGGTGAACATAAGAGGATTCACCCTCGAGGTCCACGCTTGAGGGTTGCACGACCGACAGTCGTATCGGAAGTGGTTAAGAGGAATCACCCTCGATGACCACAACGGGATAACTATACTCTGAGGTTAATATCGAAGTCTTTGTAGAGGTTTCACCCTCGGTACTTGATAGTAACCTAGTAGTGTCGAGCAACTAAGGGAAGTGATGTGCGGTGTAGGGGCCTGGTCTCGATCCGTTGATCGGGTCTTCAATGATGAAGCGAGGCAACAAGGACAAGGTGGGGGTCCTTGATGGGTCTCTAACCAACCTATACTAAGCGGTTTAGGATAGCGGTAGGTAACAAAGCGGGTTACAATAAGCAGGCTATACAGCAGAATAGGAGCAACAATACGATAGCAAAATCTAGTGCAAGCAATAAGAGAATGGAATGGGCGATATCGGAATGATCAAAGGGGCTTGCTGGTTGCTACGGCAAGAGAGAGTGATCGTCGACCTTGTGGTCGAAGCGGCACTGTTGCGTCGGTCTCGTAGTCTACCGAAGAGAGGAAGAAACAATGAATACCGATAACAGATGCAAAGCGATGCATGACATGCCAAGAAGCGATGCTAGGCGTGCCCTAACGTGGTAAGAAGAACGCTTTGGTTTAGGGGGAAGCATCAGGGAAGTTATCCGATTCGGACGTCTGTCACCACAGATGAACCGGAGGAGAAAGTTTGCAGGTTCGATAGGTTAGAAGCGTGCGGTGGGCCGAGACGGATTGCGTATCCGGAATCGTCTCGTCGTTACGAGCAACTTTCATGTTGAAATTATTTTAATCAGATTCTGGTTAAAAGTTATAATTATAAAGGTTTTATCAATTTAAGAATTTTAATTAATTAAATAATTAATTTGAAAATTATGACATCGGCATGAGGTCATCTTGGCGTCATCGATAATGAGGGTTGACTAAGTCAACCACCTGAGTGGAGTCCCATGTCATACCCTAATAAGCAATTAACCTAATGATTAATTAAACTTAGTTAATTAAGTTAATTGATAATTAGCATTAATTAATCCGAGAGTTAATTAGTTTAATTAATTACCCAATTAATTAGCTAATGATTAGTATTAATTAAACCAGGATTAATTAGTTTAATTAATTACTTAATTAATTAATTAATTAGTTTTTAATTAATTAGTTTAATTCATTTTAATTCATTTTCGTTTTGATTAATTAAAACATTTTAGCGTTTATGGGGGGTGGGGCCCTAGTCGGTCTACGTGGGCAGCAGCAGGCGCCAGGCGCCTTGGCGGAGTGCACGCAGCAAGCATGACCGAGCCGGAGGCTAAGGCGGCAGGCGGACGAGGCGGCTAATGGCCGTCTCACAGGCGCCCAGCTTGTGATGAGCCCGGTGAGCTGAGGCGATGGGCGGCAGTCTTGAGGCCGAAATCGGGAACCCGGAGGGGCGGAGTGGCGCCCGAGCAGAGGAAAAAGGAGGCTGAGGGGCTCGGGCGGCCGGAGCAGGAGAGGGCGTCGCTTGTGGCCCAGACCTTGCTTGAGGAGGAGAGAAGGAGTCGAGGCTCACTGGGGCCGTGGGGGATGGCGATTCGGCCTTGAGGAGGGGCCAGGGAGACTGCCGGCCGTGCAGAAAGAGCAGTGAGCCGAGGCGGCCTTGGCGTCAGAGGGAAGCGGTCTTGAGAGAGCTCAGATGCGCCCAGATCCGGCTGACAAGCCCAGGCGCCAGCCTGGCGGCAGCAGCCCGGCGTCAGCGTCAGCTGAGGAGGAGGAAGAGGGCGTGTGGGGAGGAGGCGAGCGCCCAGCGAGGAGAGGCGCCTTAAGCTGACAAGGGAAGGGAGTTAAGGCCCAGGCGGCGGAAGAAGCGCCTTGATTCTGGTGAGGAGGTGTGCGGTGCATCATGCGATCCCGATCTGGATCGGGAGTGGGGAGGTGACGAGTGGTGAGGTGGGGGGTTCGATCCGTCCGGACAGACGTGGGGAATCGGAGTGGACTAGGGTTAGCGGTCGAAGTGGCCTATAGGCCGAAGCGATCGGTGGGCGGTGGGCGGCTGGTAGGCATGCGGTGGGCAGTATGTGCCCCCAGAGAGGCCTTTTCTTTTCTTAGCATTTATTTAATTATTTATTTTTAATCATTTTTTTAAAATTGCTTAGGCATTTTCTAAAATGTGGTTACTTCACCACAATTACCTTTGTAATATTTAGCAACCACCGGAACAATTTTGTTTTAAATTTTGAAAACTTTTATTGCTAATTGTAATTTGAAAATTTGAATCGGATTCGAGACTATGAGATTTGTCCATGATGGCGAGGTGGCGTGGCATCATTGGTGTGGAATTCACTGTAGCTTAATTACCAGGCGTCACACTAAAATATGTATATACATCCGTATGTACGATCCATTTGAAATCTCTAAAAGGCAAATATTTGAGTAGTCACTAGTTGAAATCTCTAGAAAGACAAATATACTAGAATTATATTTAAGAACCGAGGGTAGTGCACAACCGCATGGGAGACTCAGCCCGATCGTTGCGCCGCATTAATAGTGAGTAATAGGCGAGTCAAATCGTAAGCCCCCACCTTTCCCACTTTGTAAGTTGCTCGGAAGAAGCAACCATCAATACGCTCTTCTTTGAATCCTCTCATACTACTCCATCAAATCCTTTGTTTCTACGATGCGCTTGAAAGAAAGAAAAAAAGATCAGTAGGGACCAAAGGCGACTAGCGATCGGCCTGAAAAAATAGCATTAGTAGTTATAGCCACGGCGTACTATTACTAGTAGAGGAATAATGCGTACACACATGCATGCGTTGCTTCCACCCGGAACACACATGCATGCACTTACTCCATTCATTGGTTACATGGAGAGAAAATTGTGGACTTGATTGCGGTTTACCACGCCCTAATTAATTGAGCATTAAACCAAAGCAGCGTCTAAAGTCTCTACGGTGGGTGAAATGCATTGAGAGAAATGCATCATAATGAAAGCAGCGCCCTATAAACTATGGCCGGAGGGTAGTAGTATGTATGAAGGTTCAAAACCAAATGCTGCATATAGCCATCGGTCAACGCACCTCCTCTTAGCATATCGGTGACATGTGGGGACGGGAGTGTGAGCAAACCGATCTCAATGGGCGGCCAAAAAGCCAACCCGCCGTTCCTTGAGAGAGGCGAGGCGAGAACTGCAGATGGGTTCGCATGGAGGCCAAGATATATTCGAGAATGGTTGGTTGATTGATATCATTCATTACATGTTGATGTTGGGCTGCCGTTTTCCGCCCTTCTCCAGAATAAACCTGTACTTTATCAGAGATAAAAAGAAATAAGAGTACAAATGCTCCACCATGCGGTTCTAGTAGTAGTACTACTCGTACTACTGCGCTTGGCTCTTCGCCTCTTCGTGAAGTCGAACAATGATGGTACTCCGCATGTTGGGTACTTTCGGTGTATGCATCGACAATCTAACACCGAATGGATTGATGCATGTCCACGAGGTAGGCTGCATTAGTCGAAAAGGCGTGAGAGCTTCACCTTCTCCATGCAAGCTTCTCCTCGTTCTCTTGCGAGTTGTGGGACACACCAAAAAGTAGTCCTAGTCCATACTCCCTCCTTTCCAGTTAATATGGCTCCAATCCTTTTTGCGGGTAAATGAAAGAGCTTTATTCATATATAAGCATTCTTAGGACGATCAGCCAAGACACTAGTCACTAGGAAGCGAGTACCCCATAAAAAAAGAAGTAGAGCGAGGTGTTTCATCGAGCCGGCTCTCAACCACATTCAAAGTGCAGCAAGCACGCACGTTGCATACGAAGATGCATCCACAAGGTTTACTGACCTGTTTACATGCTGAATAACAAAAAAGAGGAAATATTGCAGGCGCTACTATTTGTTGAGCATAGGCAAGGTTGAGCAAAATTTGTGGCGAGTGTTCCATACAATCAACTTCCATTATCACATCGAGAACCCTCGAAGATAACCAAATGTGTTGAAGATTGCTTTATCACATTTTAAAATTATAATAAAGAGTGCAGGCGCTCCTCCATCCGGTTCCTAGTATGGACTAGTATAATGCGTACCTTTATAGACTATATTAATAAACTTTGCGCATGGCTATTACGCCTATTACGGAAGTCGAACAATAGTAGCACTAGTACTATAGTGTATGCTTGGAGATGGAGATGGAGATGAACGAGTACTATAGTGTTATAAACAGCTGTTAGCCTGTTATTAACAACGTGAATGATGTGCCAGTTGGACAAATATGATTGGAGATGGAGATGGAAATGGAATTTTACGTAAACACGGATATGCATGTCTATGTCTATGTGTGTGTGTCTTGACGATTCTCGCGACACAGGGCGGGGTGTGTTTTTGATCGATTTTTCTTTCTTGATGCGTTAGAAAATCAGTTTGTCAATTCACATCTAGATGTTATTTAAGGATATCACATCTAAGCTCCCACAAGTATATAATGTAGCAACAAGAAACAAAGAAAACTTCGGACAAAAAAAGACCACAAACTATCGATGCTCATGGTGGCGCCTCATGGTTGCGTTAGCTGGTGAAGTGATCGATTTTCAATGAAAAACAAGCTGTCTTCCATCGATGCTCTTTGCTTATTACGCTAAAGATGATACCCTTCGATGAGTTCACCTTAGTTGCGTTGGAAGCAGCGATGATCGTCTTTCATGTTGGTGCAATTTTATCACACAATTGGCTATAGACAAATGTTTCCTCGAAGAAGGATCGGCGTTGGTACTAAGAGCATAAGTTTTGTATTGATTTCTAAGCCTTCTCACAACTTTGTCTCCAGCTCCCCATAATTTTATTTGTCCATCTATTAACTTTGTCTCCGGCTATCGGTGGGTGCCTGCTTTGTCGGTGGAGGAATAATTATTGCACATAATAAGGAGGCACTTCCTTCTGGCCGCCCGTGGACCCAGTTATCCAGACTCTCCATGTGGCACTCTTCCGATGGAAGTCGGTCATTGACCATATTGACCCACCACGCGCCAAGAGCACACAGGCGATTAGACGGCAGCGAGGCCTAGGAAAGACTTGCAGCGGGCAAAGGAAGACTGCGGCAGTGGAAGCCAGCGGAGGAGAGTCTGCAGGGTTCTTGGTTTTAGGCTGCGGTGTGAGGCTGCCGTCCAGCGGAATAGCGAGGGGTGTGGGTGAGTGGAGGGGGATGGCCTGGCGGTGGGGAGTAGTATGGGGGCGGTGAGGCCTCCACGGTAGCACTGGCCGGCCATGGGAGGCGGGAAGCGGTGACACGACCCATGTTGCTGCTGTGGCTATGGACCAAGAAGACCAAAGGTTGAAGAAACACTGACGGCCGTTGGATGGACATCGTCACGGTCCTTTGAAGCTAGAATCGTTTATTATTGACTAAGTTGACAAAAGCCTTAGTACGCTCCAACTTAGTAGGCCCGAGCCCAGCCTCCGAAATAGTGCGCCCAGGATATCGGGGAGGAATCATTTTTTGTGACTAAGCTAGAAATATCGAGATTGAAGAAGAAGCCGACATCCGTTGGATAAACATCCAGCAACCCTTTAACTACTAGAACCGTGTCTTGACTATAATAAGTTGACAAAGCGTTGCATAAGCGTCAACATTTTTATTGAGACCAGCGTCCTTAGTAGGCCCACAAGTGTGTGTGCGAGAGAACTTATAATAAATTGCATTTTGTAGAGTGTACAGGCCATTTTGAATTCAATGGAGTTTACAACAGCCCATTCTGGGTTGTTAAAAGTACAACCCATTTTCTAGCTAGGACAACGATTAATAATTTCAACCAACCGTTGAAGACAGAATTCAATGAAATTTCCCACATTTTGATGGGATCCGAAATATTTTTATCCAGAATTTCTAGTCAGATTAAATATAAATTTTATATTACGTAAAATCCAATGAAACATTAATGGCAGCGCAACAATGAAAATTTAAGATTTTCAAAATCCAT
Source organism: Aegilops longissima (assembly GCA_021605205.1). Lineage (NCBI taxonomy): Eukaryota > Viridiplantae > Streptophyta > Magnoliopsida > Poales > Poaceae > Aegilops > Aegilops longissima. Next base: position 24,654 of record JAHIAM010002595.1, read on the forward strand.
AAATAATATTTTTATAAACTAATTTACGTGTTTGGTGCATTTTTTTATAATTCTTGCCAGTTTTCATAATTACATCCCATTTATTATTTTTAAAAGAATTTTCCTGTTAACCCTAATACATCCCTCCTAGGAAAGATTTGCAATGAAATGAGGCAGAATAACAAGTTGACCTTGCAGGGTATTCCTCAAAAAAGGCGATAAAGCCCGAGGCTAGCCATTTCATCTTGAAAAAGAAAGAAATTAGTGTCACGGGCTGGATATCGGCACAGGGATGGGCAGACCACAGCCAGCTAGTTAATACCTATTCTCCTCTGAACAACAATGAAATTATAAGCAAGAAAAACTCTGCTTGTGCTCACGCCTCAAAAAACACAAATCTTGCTTTCAAGCTGCTTGGTCCCGGCTATTGGCCACTTGTTGTGCAATTTCTCGTTTATATTGACTACATATGTTGACAATGGTGTGGGACCGTGATGTCGGAAACCAGGAGAAAGCAAAAAAAAATATAGTTGTACATAATAAAGAGGCACTTGCGTGCATCACGGCTATGGCCCTAGTGGGTCCCTAGTGTCATCCAGTCAAAATAAAGTCATCTCCACGAATCCTCATGTTCATTGTGATATTAACAATACTCGCGCCCGACAAGCGCCTTACAACTTCGAGGACAGCGGAGAGGGCCTCATGGGCCCTACGGATGTGTCTGATACAGCGACCTAGTTACATCCGCGACCTCGGTATCCCCTCGGCCTTGCTCCACTGCCCGTCTTCCCGTCGTTGCATGTGGATCTTCCATAGTTCTTTGCCCAAAGCGTGGCTTTCCAGCGTACTTTCCATATTGCATTCTCGTCCTCACCGTTTAAGACAAACACAACCGTGTTATCTTCCCTTAGGCAAGGAATATGCTTCTTTTTGTCATCATGTGTCATCAACTGTTATTGGCGATAACTATTTCCTTTCTACCTCTTTTTTTTCAAGCAGGGCTATCCATTTCACGTCGTTGCTATTGCGACCTTTTGGTGAACTACAAATCACTTTTTTCTTAAGAGTGTTTGTGTGATTGTATAAATATCACATGAACGTCTCTATTCAGTCTTGTTGCACAAGGGAGATTGGTTTTGCTCTATCCTCCTCATCCAACTCCGAGCCTAATCTTCTCCAACTAGTTAGTCTTAAGAGAGCAAAAGGTGACCGGCTTCTATTTATGTGTTTATTGTTTCATCGGTAGTCCTCTATTCGTAATCACACTTAATATCTTTGGGACGGGGCGCTCAGCTCTATTTTAGTGGAACTGCACAAAATGATCGAATGTTGCATGCTCCACATAGCTACTTTTTCCCAACATGCCTTGTTGATTTAGGCATTTGAGGGGACATTCTTTCTTATGAAAGCATGGATCTATTTTTTTAACACCTTATCACAACTCGTCTTGATTTGATGTAATTATCAACTACGATAATAATTGACTACATTATAAGGAAGTTAGTTTTTATTGTTTCGAAAGAGCATCGATGGCAAGAACCTTGCAAGCAGTGAAAGCTCACACCATTGTACAATTTCATGTCCGCTGGAAAATTATTTGTATAGTCGTCAATTATGTAAACAAATGATGGAAGCTTGATAGCATTGAGGAAGCTTCATCATCCGGGTCCATGTGCCATGCACAAAATTATACTCCTTCGTTCCTAAATATTTGTCTTTTACAAATTTCAAGCGGGCATATTTTAGAGTGTAGATTCACTCATTTTGTGTGCTCCTCTAGTTCTAAATATTCTATTAGTCTTTCTAGAGATTTCAACAAGTGACTACATACGGGCAAAATGAGAAATCTACACTCTATATCAACAACATCCCTCGATTCAATGTATAATCATGCCAAATGTATGCGATCAAGATCAAGAGACTCAAGAAGATATCACAACACAACTCTACAAATAAAATAAGTCATACAAGCATCATAATACAAGCGGGGGGCCTCGAGGGCTCGAATACAAGTGCTCGATCATAGCGAGTCAGCGGAAGCAACAATATCTGAATCTGAGACATAAGTTAAACAAGGTGCCATAAGATGGCTAGCACAAAGCTGGATACTGATCGAAGGACAGGCCTCCTGCTGAGATCCTCTAGGTCCTCAGTGGAAATGCGTCGGCCGCTGCCGCGTAGTAGTAGGCGCCTCCAGGAGTAGTAGTGAAGTAGGCGGTGGCGTCTGGATCCTGGGCTCCATCGTCGATTGCTGACAATCGAATAGAATAGGGAAAAAGGGGAACAAGGCAACCGTGAGTACTCATCAAAAGTACTAGCAAGAAACTACACTACATATGCAGGATATATGTGTAAAGGCCATATCGATGGACTGAAGCTGCAGAATGCGAATAGAGAGGCCTAGTCCTAACGAAGACTAGCATCTTCGGAAACCACCATCTTGCAGCAAACAAGAGGGTAGAGTAACATAACTTAAAGTAGCATTAGTGTTATCAACCTCGGCAGAGATCCTTTCTCGACTCCTGCGAGAAAGAAATCGAGCCATACTATCGATTATCATCACAATCCATGCTCATATCCATGTCTCATCTCAAGTAACGTTCTAGTTGTATCGATCGGGATACAACTCCAAGTGTCGTTCTGTGAAGACAGGCTATCGATAGATGTTTTCTTCCCTGAGGGGCACCAACTTACCCTACGCTTCAACTCGGCGGACACACTTTCGAGTCATGCGGCCTCGGCCAAACAATCGCCGCAACCCGACCTAGGCTTAATAGAGAGGCCAGCACGCGGACTAAACCTATGCCCCGGGGTCATGGGCCATCTCGAGGAACTCCACGCACGTTCGGCGGCGAGCAGACCCTAGCCTAAGAGCGTTCGGTAATCATCAGCGCCCGCTCAAATGACGTCTAATAAGCCGGCTGATGTATCTGACGCAGAAGCATATACTTAGCCCGCGTGATGGTTAGTGCTATCGGGCGAGGCCCTCGGATCAAATATCAAATCGTGGCGGATTAGGGCAGCGCGGTAACAAGCGAACTCACGAAGATGTGACCCGTTGCCCGTCTCGAGGACTTGTGGCAAGGGCTAGGCGGCGTACGCCTCGTGAAAATATCTGCGGGCACATCCAGGTCAACCCGTCTCCATCACTTTCGCCAATTAAGCAGGTACCCCTCGGTCGACCCGTCTTTCAAATAACGGTACAGTCCAAATGGCAAGTGAGTCCAAACATCAAGGGAAAACACGAGAATCACCCCGGTGTATTCCGCTCAATGTAGTCGTCAAGGTGAACATAAGATTCACCCTCGAGGTCCACGCTTGAGGGTTGCCTGACAGTCGTATCGGAAGTAAAGAGAATCACCCTCGATGACCACAACCGGATAACTATACTACGGGGTTAATATCGGAGTCTTTGGAGGTTTCACCCTCGGTACTTGATAGTAACCTAGTAGTGTCGAGCAACTAAGGGGAAGTGATGTGGGTGTGGGGGCCTGGTCTCGATCCGTTGATCGGGTCTTCAATGATGAAGCGGGGGCAACAAGGACAAGGTGGGGGTCGCGATGGGTCTCTAACCAACCTATACTAAGCGGTTTAGGATAGCGGTGAGGTAACAAAGCGGTTACAATAAGCAGGCTATGCATGAGAATAGGAGCAACAATAACGGATAGCAAAATCTAGTGCAAGCAATAAGAGAATGGAATGGGCGATATCGGGAATGATCAAAGGGGGCTTGCACGGTTGCTCACGGCAAGAGAGAGTGATCGTCGACCTTGTAGTCGAAGCGGCGTGCGGCGTCGGTCTCGTAGTCTACCGAAGAGAGGGGAAGAAACAATGAATACGCGATAACGAGATGCAAAGCGATGCATGACATGCCAAGAAGCGATGCTAAGCGTGCCCTAACGTGGTAAGAAGGAGCCTTGGTTTGGGGAAGCATCAGGAAGTTATCCGGTTAGGACGTCTGTCGCACAGATGAACCGGAGGAGAAAGTTTGCAGGTTCGATAGGTTAGAAGTCTGCGGTGGATGACGAGCAATTGCGTGTCCGGAATCGTCTCGTCGAGCAACTTTCATGTTGAAATTATTTTAATCAGATTCTGGTTAAAGTTATAATTATAAAGGTTTTATTAATTTACGGAATTTTAATTAATTAAATAATTAATTTGAAAATTATGACATCGACATGAGGTCATCGGCGTCATCGATAGCGGGGTTGACTAAGTCAACCCTGCAGTCAGTCCCACATGTCATACCTAATAAGCAATTAACCTAAGCAGATTAATTAAACTTAGTTAATTAAGTTAATTGATAATTAGCATTAATTAATCCGAGTTAATTAGTTTAATTAATTACCCAATTAATTAGCTAATGATTAGTATTAATTAAACCAGGATTAATTAGTTTAATTAATTATTAATTAATTAATTAATTTTTAATTAATTAGTTTAATTCATTTTAATTCATTTTCGTTTACGATTAATTAAAACATTTTAAGCGTTTATGGGGGTGGGGCCTGAGTGAGTGCAGTGGGCCTTGTGATTTGCAGGCGCCCAGCCGGGTGCCTGCCCGGCAAGCCTTGGACCCGGCCGGGTCGAAGCGAGACGGGCCGGTGAGGCAGCCATCAGCGATGCCACGTGGCATATGGCAGCCAGTAGCCAGTGAGTGGGGGCGGCAGTCACCGAGGCCGGCGAAAGAGGTCAGAGACGGAGGGGCGGAGTAAGCGCCGAGCAGGGGAAAAAGGAGGCCTTGAGGCTCGGGCGGCGGAGAGGCCGAGGAGGAAACGTCGCCCTTGTGAGCAAGCCAGCGAGAAGGAAAATCGAGCTCCACTCGGGCCGTGGGGATGGCAGTGGAAGCCTGAGGAGGGGCGAGGGGAGACGGCCGGCCAGGGAGAGCAATCCGTGAGAAGCGAGCCTTGTCGAAGGGAAGCAGTCGGGGAGCTCGGTGGCCTGATCCAGCTGACAATGAAGCCTCACGGCTGACAGCAGCAGAAGCGTCAGCTACTTGAGGAAGAGGAAGAAGGCGTGTGGGGAGGAGGAGGCGCCCAGGGAGGCAATGCCTGCCGGCTGACAAGGAAGGGGAGTTAGAAGCTGGGCAGCGTGAGGAAGAGCGCCGTTCTGTGAAGAATGGTGTGTGATGGTATGATCCAATCTGGATCGGGGTGGAGAACGGCCAGTGGTGAGGGGGGGTTCGATCCGATCCGATCGGACGAGTGGGGATCGGGTGGACTAGGGTTAGCGGTCGAAGGTGGCCTATAGGTGATCATTTGGTGGGCAGTGGGCACAGTGAGCCAGCTGTGGCAGATGTGCTGGGGAAGCCTTTTCTTTTCTTAGCAATTTAATTATTTATTTATTTTAATCATTTTTTAAAATTGCTTAGGCATTTTCTAAAATGTGGTTACTTCACCACATTACCTTTGTAATATTGCAACCACCGAACAATTTTGTTTTAAATTTTGAAAACTTTTATTGCTAATTGTAATTTGAAAATTTGAATCGGATTGAACTAGCGAGATTTGTCATGATGGCAGGTGGCGTGGCATCATTGGTGTGGAGTTCTTGTAGCTTAATTACAGGCGTCACAATTCTCCTCCACTACAAGAAATCTCGTCCGAGATTTAAGAAAGAGGAAAAGATGAAGTTCACGAAAATCTAAGGATCTTCTCGAAGTTAATCCCCTTGATGTCTTCAATTCTTTATTCCGATGCATCATGATAAGCTGGTCATCATTTCTTGGGAACTCCATCGTGCTACGAAAGAAAGGGGCGCTCACTTGACACAATGCTTCTAAGAAACAAGCTGGGGTAACCCATGAACTAGCATAAGATTAACTCTCGAGTTGAACTTATGAAATACCTCGAGTAAGTCTGAAGGTACCATAATAGGCTCAAGCGGATAGATAGTTGCTCGAACGAACGAGTGAAAACTTTGGAGTAGCGAGAGAAATATTCGTCACGATACCATAATAGATCACTATGGCGGTGGCCGTGAATTATACAGGTCCTGTGGAGGAATATCTTTGGGACGAGGGTGTATAGAAGTCGGGTTTCAATCCGGTGGACCTGTGGGTTATGGGCCCACCATGTGGGTTGAAAGTAGGAAGGGTGGTGACATCTTGCACGATCATGAAAGCAAGGCATGTCGGAGGGGACTCGAGGTGTGATAACATGAAGGGCGAGGCAGAACCATTTTCCTGCTCGTTGGCGAGGCGGACCAATAGGCAAGGTTCTCGTCCATCGGTGGCTACAAATGTCATCACAATAGTAATAGGGTCTTACTTACAGTGGTACAGCGAGGTGCTTACCTGAGGGATTATCCTGCTTAGATTATATAGAGTCTGAAGGGTCAAACAGACCCATGGAAAGGAAAATGTGATCATTAGGTTAAACGAACAATGGAAAGGAAAATGTGTTTAAACACATATTCAGGTATATTCTTCCCAAGGATAAGAGCAAGAAATCCACGATAGGAGGTCAAGTAGAAAACCCTTTAAGTAAGGGAGAAATTTCATGACATACCCAAACAACGGTGTTAGGATAATTGAGCAAGAAACATTTAGCATTGGGCTTAGAATGTTCTTGTTGAAAATCAAGTATCACCGACATGCTTGAGATAGCATTGACATGGTCTTGGTGAAGATCGGACTTGGAATCACGAAGGATTCATCGAGAATAAGCTGGTAGAATAAGTCTTACAATTTCCTCATGGATGATCGGATAACCCTCTTTGAAAAGCAACTATAAAGATAGGTCCTCCGTAGGCTAGGCATGACATCATGCTACCAGGTCATCAAAGTAACAACATCATAAATCTTGGAAAGTCGTCCCAACCATCATATCGTGAGATTCAGATCCGATTGGTGTCGGATACCTCGACTTAGGATACACGAGAAGAAAGGTGCAGCATAAGTTGTGAGATGACCTTGTAAGATTCTCGGGAAATGAACTATGATGTGATTCCGTTAACAAGAGTCCATCATTAACCCAAGGAGAGGACAAGGAGGTTTACGGTGAACTCGCGACAATTCACGAGACTCCCAAAGATGAGCTCCACATTTAAAGAACAAGGAGATAACATTTGTCGGATCAAATGATACAAGGAAGTATAGGAAAACATACACAAGTAAACATTGGTTGAAAGGTCGCCCGATGGGTTGGGTTGCACGATCAATGTCGAGAATGGTGATTTAATAATCGAAAGTTAAAATTTCACTTCAAAGCAAGAGGCTTGCTAGAAGAAGCTGACGAGAATTCAAACAGCATCGTTCACTTGTTGGTACAGGATTTAAAATATGCAGGGGACTCAAATTTGGTGATCCGGGACACAATTGTCAAAGCGACTTCATGAAGATGTAATCGATCGGTGGCGACATCAAGTCAAAATGTCTTGACGTGAAAGGTTATGCGAACCAAAGTGCGACACAAACTCGATACCAAGCTTGTTGTCAAGGTGAAATGATAAGGCGATGAGGATCGGCGTAAGGTTAATTCACCATCGAAATTGTGTTCCATGAAGAAGGAGCAGGTAATGCGATTAAAATCATCCGACAACGATATAGCCAAGGACTAGGAGCAGGCGTGATGGGTACCTACCGTACTTATGAAGCTCCTTTGAGGTTGTTGAACCGTAGTCGGGACTCGGTTCATTTATCGGTGTCTTTGAGTGTTTAAAACTTCAGAGCCCGTGAAAAATTGGAATCAGTGGGAAGGTAGCACTTGAAGAACTCATAAAAAGTTATGCAGTTCCATGACAATCTCGAGATACCAGGGGGTAATACTCGACACAAGATCAAAGTAAAGGTTGGACTGGTGTATTGACCCATAGGAGACAATTGTCTAACTTGTCAGAAATGAGATCAAGAAGAACAATCATGGTGGAACCACGATTGCAAAGGCGGATCCAGATATAAGATGAACTTATACCAAAGGAATAATTAATTTAAGAGAAGTTTTAATGATAAGATCTACATCGTGTCCATGGGCATGAACACAAAGTTCAAGGTCGACTCCCACTTTTCAATGCATACCCTTCCATTCACTTCTCGCTCGATAAAGGCATTAGTGTTGAAAGTTGTACTGGTGAAATACGGATGAGTATGACTCGTGTAAACTTCGAGTTCACACATATAAAGGAAGGCATAGGTTCAACCCGGCGAGTAACAGGAACATATACCACAAGCTTCAATAGTAAATACCACTAGCTCAAGCGAACATGGTTGGCAAAAGGAAGGATGCAATTTACCAAAGGCATTATGTATCGGAGGAAAAGCTCACAAGGTTATTGAATATGAAGCGTTGTCGGATAAAATCCAACAAAGGATCAGTGGTCCACAAGGGATCCGATGTGAGCATCGATACTCATCTAGAGGAAGAAGAATGCAAGGAGATCAAATTATAGAAACAATGACTAACTCAATTGTCAAATGCAAATGAATTATGATTCCCAAAACAAGGGATCGAAGCAATGCTCTGATTGGGGGATAAGTTGAATAGCCTTAGGGTACAATCAGCGGCAATTGGATTGGTCAAGAACCAATTCGGGTAAAAGAATGGCAGCTCAACGAAAGGTAACTTATAAGAATCAATGATGATTGCGGGTATATGAAACATATTGAGTCAACAGAGACCCAAAATGATAATGACAAGGAATGTCAATATAGCTCACGAGACTTATGGGATTAACCATAATGCAAGCAAGCAAAATTTCAAGAGCCAAAGGCTCGGGAGGATTCTCGAGAGATCGAATAGTATTTGAAGAATTTTGTGTAACACATGAACAACAGGGGAATGGCGGATACTCGACAAGTGAGAGGATTTATTTGAAGGGGTATTCATGTGGCAAGAAGCGCTAGGCAGTAGGCACAAAGTATTCTCGGATCAATAGAAAACTTGGGTATCTTGTAATAACAAGATCAGAGGGGTGATCGTATGAATGGCAAGTGTAAGTAGTAATCCATACGGATTTATCGGTGGTCGAGGAATAGCATAAGTAATGAGCACAAGGCCTCGAGAGGACATCAGATAGTATCTTGGAATCTTGATTAGCGGGACCATCGAAGTGAGGGCTCTCGGAGAAAGTACTTGCGAGAACCTAAAGTTAGTGTTGTTTTTAACCAAATCGTTTAACCCGAATAGAAGAGTTGAGCCCGGAGTAAAGGTCGAGGTAAAGATCCTAATACCACCCAATGGCGGCGTGTGCCCATAAGACACACAGCCATGTTAGTAAAAGTTTTGCAATGTCTAGACTCGACTTGGCCAAGGAGTGTGGAAGGGGATTCTCTGAGGCGTTCGGCTGATACCAACTTGTGGCGCCCTCGATTCAATCGTACACTAATCATGCCCGCAAATGTATACGATCAAGATCAAGAGACTCACGGGAAGATATCACAACACAACTCTACAAATAAAATAAGTCATACAAGCATCATAATACAACCGAGGGCCTCGAGGCTCGAATACAAGTGCTCGATCATAGGAGTCGTGAAGCAACAATATCTGTCACGGACATAAGTTAAACAAGGTGCCATAAGATGGCTAGCACAAACGGGATCTGGATCGAAAGAGGACAGGCCTCACTGCAGGATCCTCCTAGGTCACTCCAGTGCGTCGTCGGTGGGCTGCTGCGTAGTAGTAGGCGCCTCCAGGTAGTAGTAAGTAAGTGGCGGTGGCGTGGATCTGGGCTCCATCGTCGATTGCGCAATCGAATAGAGATAGGGAAAAAGGGGAACAAGGCAACCGTGAGTACTCATCCAAAGTACTGCAAGCAAGGAGCTACACTACATATGCAAGATATATGTGTAAAGGCCATATCGGTGGACTGATGCGAGAATGCGAGAATAGAGAAGGCCTAGTCCTAACGAAGACTAGCATCTTCGGAAACCACCATCTTGCAGCAAACAAGAGGGAGTAGAGTAACATAACAAAGTAGCATTAGTGTTATCAACCTCGGCGAAGATCCTTTCGACTCCCTGCGAGAAAGAAATCCCGAGCCATACTATCCGATTATCATCACAATCCAATGCTCATATCCATGTCTCATCTCAAGTAACCAGTTCTAGTTGTATCGATGGGATACAACTCCAAGTGTCCGTTCAAGTAGGACTATCGATAGATGTTTTCTTCCTGCGAGGGTGCACCAACTTACCCTGCGCTTAACAACTCGGCGGACACACTTTCGGGGTCATGCCCTCGGCAGGCTCATCTGCGCAACCCGACCTAGGCTTAATAGAAGGCCAGCAGGACTAAACCTATGCCCCGAGGGTCATGGGCCATCTCCCGAGAACTCCTGCGTTGCGGCGGCGAGCAGACCTAGCCTAACAGCGTTCCAGCCAATCCGCGTAGCGCCGCTCCGTGACGTCTAATAAGCGGCTGATGTCTGACAGCATACATACTTAGCCCGTGATGGTTAGTGCTGGGCGAGGCCCCTCGGATCAAATATCAAATCGTAGCGGATTAGGGCAGCGGTAACAAGCGAGAACTCACGAAGATGTGACCCGTTGCCCGTCTAGGACTTGTGGCAAGGGCTGAGGCCAGCCACGCCTCGTAAGTATCTCGCGGGCACCATCCGGTCAACCGTCTCCACATCACTCACTTATTAAGCCTTGGGGTACCCCTCGGGGTGACCCGTCTTTCCAAATGTGTGGTACAGTCCAAATGCAGTGAGTCAAACATCAAGGGAAAACACGAGGAATCACCCCGGTGTATTCCTCAATGTCGTCAAGGTGAACATAAGAGGATTCACCCTCGAGGTCCACGCTTGAGGGTTGCCGCAACAGTCGTATCGGAAGTGGTTAAGAGGAATCACCCTCGATGACCTGGCAGATAACTATACTCTGAGGTTAATATCGGAAGTCTTTGTAGGTTTCACCCTCGGTACTTGATAGTAACCTAGTAGTGTCGAGCAACTAAAAGTGATGTGCGGTGTAAGGGGCTGGTCTCGATCCGTTGATCGGTCTTCAATGATGGCGGGGGCAACAAGGACAAGGTGGGGGTCAGCGATGGGTCTCTAACCAACCTATACTAAGCGTTTAGGATAGCGGTAGTAACAAAGCGAGTTACAATAAACAGGCTATACAGCAGAATAGGAGCAACAATACGATGGCAAAATCTAGTGCAAGCAATAAGAGAATGGAATGGGCGATATCGGAATGATCAAAGGGGGCTTGCACGGTTGCTACGGCAAGAGAGAGTGATCGTCGACCTTTGATCGAAGCCAGCTCTTGGCGTCGGTCGTAGTCTACCGAAGAAGAGGAAGAAACAATGAATACCACGATATGAGATGCAAAACGATGCATGACATGCCGAAGCGATGCTAGTGCCCTAACGTGGTAAGAAGAACCTTTGGTTTAGGGGAAGCATCAGGAAGTTATCCGATTAGACGTCTGTCGCGCAGATGAGCCAGGAGGAAAAGTTCAGAGTTCGATAGGTTAGAGAAGTGCGGTGGGCGAGCAGACTGCGTATCCGGAATCGTCTAAATCGTTACGAGCAACTTTCATGTTGAAATTATTTTAATCAGATTCACGGTTAAAAGTTATAATTATAAAAGTTTTATCAATTTACGGAATTTTAATTAATTAAATAATTAATTTGAAAATTATGACATCGGCGAGGTCATCTTGGCGTCATCGACCAGCAGGGGTTGACTAAGTCAACTGCGAATCAGTCCCACATGTCATACCCTAATAGCTTAATTAACCTAAGCAGTTAATTAAACTTAGTTAATTAAGTTAATTGATGATTAGCATTAATTAATCCGAGTTAATTAGTTTAATTAATTACCCAATTAATTAGCTAATGATTAGTATTAATTAAACCAGGATTAATTAGTTTAATTAATTACTTAATTAATTAATTAATTAGTTTTTAATTAATTAGTTTAATTCATTTTAATTCATTTTCGTTTACGATTAATTAAAACATTTTTAAACGTTTATGGGGTGGGGCCTAGTCGGTCTCCGCGTAGGCATGATTTGAGCGCCCTTGGCCAAGTGGTAGTGCTGCAAGACTGACGGCTTGGTCGAGGCGGCGAGACGGACGGAAGCGGGGCGTAAAATGGCCGATGCCGCAGCCAGCCGTGATGGCAGCCGGTGAGTAGAAGAAGCGATGGGCGATCTGGGCGAAGGGAATCGAAGAGGAACCGGAGGGGCAGCGGAGTGGCGCCAGACAGGAAAAGAGGCCTTGAGGCTCAGGCGGCGGGCCAGGGGAGAGCGTCGCCGCGTGAAGCCGTGAGGAGGAGAGGTCGAGCTCACTGGGGCCGTGGGGGATGCATGATGGTGCGGGGAGGGAAAGCCCAGGGGCCAGCCGTGAGGCAGATCCCGTGAGCAGGCAGCAGCGGCGTCAGAGGAAGCGGTCACGAGACTCCGATTAAGCGGTCGGCGTGGCCGAAGCGCCAGCTTCCTGACAGCGACAGAAATCGTCCGGCTATCAGGGAGGAGGGAAGAGGCGTGTGGGGAGGAGGCGAGGCCCGTGAGGGCGGCCTTAAACTGACGAGGAAGGGAGTTGAGGCGCCAGGAGGCGCCGATTCTGGCGTGAGGGTATGTGGTGGTCGCCCGATCCGATCTGGATCGGGGAGTGGGGAGAAGCTGAGTGGTGAGGGGGGGGTTGATCCGTCCGTCGGACGAGTGGGGATCGGGTGGACTAGGGTTAGCGGTCGAAGTGGCCTATAGGCGGAAGTGATCGGTGGGCGGTCAGTGAGCCAGTGAGCCATAATTGTAGAATTATGGGAGAGAGCCTTTTCTTTTCTTAGCAATTTAATTATTTATTTATTTTTAATCATTTTTTAAAATTGCTTGGCATTTCTAAAAATGTGGTTACTTCACCCAATTACCTTTGTAATATTTAGCAACCAGAACAATTTTGTTTTAAATTTTGAAAACTTTTATTGCTAATTGTAATTTGAAAATTTGAATCGGATTGAACTAGCGAGATTTGTCATGTGGCCAGTGGCGTGGCATCATTGGTGTGGATTCTTGTAGCTTAATTACCCGGCGTCACACTAAAATATGTATATACATCCGTATGTGCGATCCATTTGAAATCTCTAAAAGGCAAATATTTGAGTAGTCACTCGTTGAAATCTCTAGAAAGACAAATATACTCCGGATATATTTAAGAACCGAGGTAGTGCACAACCGCATGGGAGACTCAGCCGGTGTTGCGCCGCATTAATAGTGAGTAATGAGCAGTCAAATCGTAAGCCCCACCTCCTTTGTAAGTTGCTCACGAAGAAGCAACCATCAATCGCTCTTCTTTGAATCCTCTCATACTACTCCATCCGTCCTTGTTTATACGGTCTGTGGCGAAAAAGAAAAAAAGATCACATGGGACCAAAGGCGACTAGCGATCGGCCAAAAAATAGCATTGGTAGTTATAGCAGACGTCTATTACTAGTAGAGAATAATCGTACACACATGCATGCGATTAGCTTCACCGGTACACACATGCATGCACCTCCATTCAGTAGTTACATGGAGAGAAAATTGTGGACTTGATTGCGGTTACCACGCCTAATTAATTGAGCATTAAACCAAAGTCTAAAGTCTCTCGGTGGTGGAAATGCATTGAGAGAAATGCATCATAATGAAAGCATACTATAAACTATGCGGAGGAAGTAGTAGTATGTATGAAGGTTCAAAACCAAATGCAGCGATATGTGATCGGTCAACGCACCTCCTCTTAGCATATCGGTGACATGTGGGACAGGAGTGTGAGCAAACCGATCTCAATAGCGGCAAAGAGCCAACCCGCCGTTCCTTGAGAGAGGCGAGGCGAGAGAACACAGACGGGTTCGCATGGAGGCCAAGATATATTGGGAATGGTTGGTTGATTGATATCATTCATTACATGTTGATGTTGGGCTGCCGTTTTCCGCCCTTCTCGAGAATAATGTACTTTATCGAGATAAAAAGAAATAAGAGTACAAATGCTCCACCATGCGGTTCTAGTAGTAGTACTACTCGTACTCTTTGCTTAGCTCTTCGCCTCTTGTGAAGTCGAACAATGATGGTACTCCGCATTTGGGTACTACGGTGTATGCATCGACAATCTAACACCGAATGGATTGATGCATGTCCAAGGGACTGCATTAGTCAAAAGCGTGTGAGCTTCACCTTCTCCTGCAAGCTTCTCCTCGTTGAGTTGGGACACACCAAAAAAGTAGTCCTAGTCCATACTCCCTCCTTTCCAGTTAATATGGCTCAATCCTTTTGCGGAGTGAGAGAGCTTTATTCATATATAAGCATTCTTAGGACGATCAGCCAAGACACTAGTCACTAGGAAGCGAGGTACCCATAAAAAAAGAAGAGAAGCGGGTGTTTCATCGAGCCAGCTCTACCACATTCAAAGTGCAGCAAGCGCAGGTTAGCGAAGATCGCCACAAGGTTCTTGACCTGTTTACATGCTGAATAACAAAAGAGAAATATTACAGCGGCTAGCTACTATTTGCAACAGGATGAGCCAGAATTGAGCAAGAATTGTGGCGAGTGTTCCATGCAATCAACTTCCATTATCACATCGAGAACCCTCGAAGATAACCAAATGTGTTGAAGATTGCTTTATCACATTTAAAATTATAATAAGAGTGTGAGCCTCCTCCATCCGGTTCCTAGTATGGACTAGTATAGTGCGTACCTTTATAGACTATATTAGTAAACTTTGCGCTTGGCTGTTACGCCTATTAGGAAGTCGAACAATAGTAGCACTAGTACTATAGTGTATGCTTGGAGATGGAGATGGAGATGAACGATTACTATAGTTAATAAGCGGCTGTTAGCCTATTATTAACAACGTGAATGATGTGCAGTTGGACAAATATGATTGGAGATGGAGATGGAAATGGAATTTTACGTAAACACGGATATGCATGTCTATGTCTATGTGTGTGCGTGACGATTCTCGCGACACAGGAGCGGGGTGTGTTTTTGATCGATTTTTCTTTCTTGAGTACGTTAGAAAATCAGTTTGTCAATTCACATCTAGATGTTATTTAAGGATATCACATCTAAGCTCCACAAGTATATAATGTAGCAACAAGAAACAAAGAAAACTGGACAAAAAGACCACAAACTATCGATGCTCATGGTGCGCCTCATGGTTGCGTTGAAGGTGTTGATCGATTTTCAATGAAAAACAAGCTGTCTTCCATCGATTGCTCTTTGCTTATTCGCACAAAGATGATACCCTTCGTCGATTCACCTTGGTTGCGTTGGAGCCGATGCGTCTTTCATGTTGGTGCAATTTTATCACACAATTGGCTATGAACCAAATGTTTCCTCGAAGAAGGATCGGCGTTGGTACTAAGAGCATAAGTTTTGTATTGATTTCTAAGCCTTCTCACTTTGTCTCCAGCTCCCTATAATTTTATTTGTCCATCTATTAACTTTGTCTCAATTTGTCGGTGGGTGCCTGCTGTCGGTGGAGGAATAATATTTGCACATAATAAGGAGGCACTTCCTTGCGGCCGCCCGTGGACCCAGTTATCCAGACTCTCCATGTACAGCACTCTCTTCCGATGGAAGTCGGTCATTGACCATATTGACACCTTGGCCGAAACACCAGGCGGTGGACGGCAGGCGAGGCCTAGGAAGAACCTGACAGGCGGGGAGACACAGCAGTGGAAGCCAGCGGAGAAAGTCGAGGTTCACTGGTTTGGCTGCGGTGTGAGGCTGCCGTCCGCGGAATAACGAGGGGGTGTGGGTGAGTGGAGGATGGCACAGGCCAGCGGTGGGAGTAGTATGGGGCGGTGAGGCCTCCATGTGCTGTGACCATGGGAGGCAGGAAGCGGAAAGACACGACCGCTTTGCTTTGTGGTGGACCAAGAAGACCAAAGGTTGAAGAAGCACTACGGCCGTTGGATGGACATCGTCACAGTCAGAAGCTAGAATCGTTTATTATTGACTAAGTTGACAAAGCCCTTGATGCGCTCCAACTTAGTAGGCCTGAGCCGAGCCTCCGAAATGGTCGCCCGGATGTCGGGGAGGAATCATTTTTGGGCGGCCTAAGCTAAGAATATCCGAGATTGAAGAAGAAGCCGACATCCGTTGGATAAACATCCAACGCCCTTCTTCTAGAACCGTGTCTTGACTATAATAAGTTGACAAAGCGTTGCATACGCGTCAACTTATTTTTAGAGACAGCGTCACTTAGTAGGCCCACAAGTGTGTGGCGGAGAACTTATAACATTTGCATTTTGTAAATGTACAGCCCATTTTGAATTCCAATGGAATTTACAACAGCCCATTCTGGTTTGTTAAAGTACAACCCATTTTCTAGCTAGGACAACGATTAATAATTTCAACCAACCGTTGAAGATGAATTCAATAAAATTTCCCACATTTTGATGGGATCAAAATATTTTATCCAAAATTTCTAGTCAGATTAAATATAAATTTTATTACGTAAAATCCAACGAAACATTCTGCATAACAATGAAAATTTAAGATTTTCAAAATCCATAAATAATATTTTTATAAACTAATTTCGTGTTTGGTGCATTTTTATAGTTACTGCCCAGTTTTCATAATTACATCCCATTTATTATTTTAAAGCCAATTTTCCTGTTAATCCTAATGCATCCCTCTAGGAAAGATTTGCAACCCAGTGAGGCGGAGAATAACAAGTTGACCTTGCAGGTATTCCTCAAAAAAGGCGTAAACTGGGCTAGCCATTTCATCTTGAAAAATTAGTATCTGGGCTGGATATCTGGCCTGGGATAGCGACCCAGGCCGCCTAGTTAATACTGTTCTCTCTGAACAACAATGAAATTATCGCCAAGAAAAACTGCTGTGCTCACGCCTCAAAAACACAAATCTTCTTTCGATTGCTTGGTCCCACTGTTGGCCACACCTTGTGCAATTTCTCGTTTATATTGACTACATATGTTGACAATGGTGTGGGACCGTGATGTCGAAACCAGGAGAAAGCAAAAAAAATATAGTTGTACATAATAAAGAGGCACTTGCGTGCGTGCGGCTATGGCCCTAGTGGGTCCCTAGTGTCATCGATCAAAATAAAGTCATCTCCTGAATCCTCATGTTCATTGATGTTAACAATGCTGGCGCCACGACAACGCCAACCTTCGAGGACAACGGAGAGGGCCTCGCGAGCCCTACGGATGTTTAGTCGAATGCTTTAGTAGAGCCATCGAGCCGGGATACCCCCCCTTCAGGTTGGCGTGGGTAAAAGTTCACGGAGAGTCGCCCAAACTTGGCGAATACTACAGTGGCTGTTCAGATTGGTGGCGGTAATGATGAGGTGGCCATGAAGCATTTGCCACTTATGCTAGAAGGTTCGGGAGGGGTTGAATCGTTAGCTCTAGCAGCATTTACACGGAAGATCTTTCAGGTTGTCGGGGCGTTTGAGGAACTTCAACGGATTGGAGCTGCAATTTTCTAAAAATCAGTGAAACATTGAGATTACATCCAGAGATGGATCCTTTGCATCATTTGGAGAAGGGGATCATCAAGCGGTCTCGCCTTCAAGGATGGTGTCAAAACGAAGTTGAGCCTGAAGTTTGGTCGAACAGAGATATGAACTGGTCGGATGATAAAATAGCCACCAAATCGCCAATGGTGAAGAAGAGGACCGACCGGATGGCAAGTACGGATCGGGAAATGAAACTCCAAAGGAAGGGAAGGGCGGCGAGCTGTCTGGAGGCTCGGCCGTGACCGGGGAAATTCAAAGGAAGCCCAAAGGATCTTGGAACCCCAAGAAGGTAAAGGATAAGGAAGGTAATGGCGTGATGGATCTACCGTGTCATATCCACGAAGAAAAGGCGAAGAAGTAACTTCATCTACCCGGCATACCACTCGCCACGGTTTAATCCAGAGCAAGGAAAACAGCCGAAGGACAAAGAGAGGGTCGGACAAGGCGAGGACAAGGAGGACAGGATGAAGAGTATCCTCATGTCAATTCCACCGATGATTTTTCATGTAGAGAGCAAAATCGGAAAGTGATCAACCGTGAAGGTCAATATGGCGCCTCGGCGACAAAATCTGAGATGGTCACAAACTCCCATTACGACCACGACCACCCTTCACATTGCCACCCCAGGAAGGCAGGGTTGACCCGGTGTCAAGGCACTTTGGCGAAGGTATTGATGGATGGCGGGGGGTTGAATATCTTTAAGACGCCAAGGAATGGGCATTCCGATGTCGGCTCGCGGAACATGAGTTTTTGGTCATTCCGGAAAGAAGGCTGATCCCGGCCAAATAGCTCGGATGTAGTGTTCCGAAGCATATCCCAAAAAAGGGCATTTGAAGTCATTTCGGCGCCTACCACGCTATTTTGGGAAGACCAGTATGCCCGCTTATGGCTCGACCATGTTTGTGTATCAAATTAAAGATGCCGGCCGAGGCGTGATCACTATCATTGGGCGGAAAGAAAGCGAAGAGTGTTTCGAAAGGCTCAAAGATTACGGATGACAGATAACGATGGTAGAGCTAAAGGATACAAGAAAAATGGAATCCGGGATTTTTACGGGCCAAAGCCCGCCCCGAGTCGCGCGCGTCGGGAGCGGCCGTTCATATCCACGACCGCCCCAACCGCTCCGACCCATATTTCCACAACACCACTCTAAATAGGAAGAAGCGCCATCCGGTTCCTCCGTGAGCGGGACATCTTTCATGGAAGCGGGACATGCGGGTGTTCGGGGTGGCTGAGCATCGCCTTAACACTCAAACAAACCTGTTAAAGAACATCTTGACGGTCCGCCGTTCGGAAACAAAAAGCCATTGGCGGGAGGTGGCTCACCCTTGCAGCAGTTCATCCGAGATATACCACTC